>QRFB01001254.1:0-13103 GCA_008931105.1 Oenanthe javanica | reverse complement strand
CATCTTATCAACTTTCTTGCTAATAGTCCCGAGGGTACATTTTTCTTGAGTTCTTATGATGCTTCGGGTGATGTCCAAGATGCACAAATGTTGGCGGACTTGATTGAAACCGCGGTTCTTGATGTTGGTTTGAATAATGTTGTGCAAGTGGTGACGGATAATGGGGAAAACTTCAAGCTAGCTGGTAAAGTCTTGGAAATCAGGCATCCTTATTTGTTTTGGACTCCATGTGCTGCTCATTGCCTTGATCTAATGCTAGAGGACGTTGGAAAGATTCCAAGCATTAAAAAAGCAATCAATTAATCAAGAAGATGCACTACATTCATCTATAGGCATGGGCGTGTACTTCATGCTATGAGGGAGAAGACTTATGGGATGGATTTAGTGAGGACTGGGGCTACAAAGTTTGCCACGGCTTTTCTTACATTACAGAGCTTGTACAAGCATAGGGGAGCCTTGCGCTCATTATTTGATGTCGATGCATGGAGCTTGTCAAAGCTATCAAAAACAAAAAATGGGAAGAAAGTCTATGAGACTGTATTCTCAACAGTATTTTGGGAGAGTTTAGATGACTGTTTAAAGGCATCTCAAACACTTCTTAGGTTTTACGAATTGCAGATGGCGATGAAAGGCCTGCTATGGCAGAAGTTTTTGCGGCTATTGAGCATTCAAAAGATCAAATTTAAAAGGCATTTGTTGGTCAAAAACTACCAATTCAAAACAAAGTGTTGAAAATAATTGAAGAACTTTGGAGTAAACAAATGGGAAAACCATTGTATGGGGAGCCTTGTTTCTTAATCCCGGGAAATACTTTGACATCGCTGAAAATGATCATGCCTATGCGTCCCGGATTAGAGAAGACTTTAATGATGTCCTTGAGAAGATGGTCATTGATCGGACTACAAGGAACCTTATAAGTAACTTCGCCGATGACTACAAAAATACAAGAGGTGGTTTTGAAAGGTAGATGGCAATTGAGTAACGAAAGGAGAAAAGTCCCCGTAAGTTTATTTAAAACTTAGTAAATTTAGTTCCTGAAAAAAATATNGTCGATTCCAAGGTCCCCAGGCGCCGAGACTCGACTTGTCGACTTAATAACCATGATAAAGACATTTCAGTGTGAGCAGTCAATCTTCCCCGATTAGCTTTCCACATATCTTTATGTCAACTTTCCAGACTTCGGAAATCTTTATGTCAACTTTCCAGATATCTTCATGTCAACTTTCTATAGATCTTAAAAAAATAATTGATGCAGGACAAAGATGGAAAAGAAGGAAAATAAAATAAAAACAACAAAAAGATAGATACATGTGAATTAATTGCAGAAAATCCACAAAACCTAAGGTGATCCAACCGTAGAAGAACCACTACCCCTAGAAGAGTTTGTTAGGATAGCAATCCATAACGGGAGGGAGGGGATAGGCTTGGAGATGAACATCTTCAGTTTTTCTATTTTCTATAAGAGCACTTGGCTCTGCCCATTCACAAGGACTCGATCAAACTCCTCCAATAGTAAATCTCTAAACTTAGCCACCTAGTAAAATCTTAATAAAAAGTAAACAAATCTTTTTCTTAATCTCTACCATATTCTCTAATATTCCTAATAAATCATATATATAATATATTTAAACTTTATAATGAATTACATATAAATCTATTCCTAAATAATAACATAAAAACATACAAACTAATATTTTAATTCCTCGTTCCACATCAATAATGTTTACTATTTTTGTGTGCAGGTCCTGCAGGATGATAGTTGGTTTAAATGAATAGAACATGTTTATCGATATCATGTAGCACAAGGTGAAATAAAGGATTTGGAGGAGAAAGAATGATGCTTAAAGGCTATAATAGCAACAAACCCCCACTGTGTTTATTCAGCTACAATTTATGATATCAAAGGAACTCAATGAAGAACTTCAGAAACCTGACCATATTTTACAACAATACCTAGCTTGATTAAAAGAGATAAAAATATCCATAATCCTGTATAGTATAATTTATAGATATCCTAGTATGACTTAGATCTAGTATAAAAAAAGAAATCCTAATATGACTTGTCAGAAGGGAAAAAAAATCATAACATGCTGCTCAACATCGACTTCAAATCTGAAGTCATCCCTAGCTATATCACCTTTATGATTCAAACGATTAAAAAAGATGCAGGAATTAATATAGACTTTGAAAGATAAGTGCACAGATTATTCCATCCCAGAAGGGTGGATATTGTAATCAGTTACAATATTTTAGTAAGATTAGGTTAAATGAAGTTTTTTAGACATTCAAAAATGGAAAGGCGCACATGGTAGTCAGAGTGTTGTTAGACTACATCGATGTGGAGATATACAGATGGATATGATGCACACAGAAAAAATATTTCATTATAAAATTAATATCTTGAAATTGTACCTTCGGAAACAGAAGTCCAGGTCCACTATTTGAGCTAATCATTAATACCTCGACAATCTTTTCTGACAATGTGCCACTGCTTTCTTCAGAATAACGATACTTAAAGGGTATGCATCTGGGTATATGACAATTTTACTAAAGATTAAGCACAACTGATACAAAGTTTCTCAATTATTAGTCAAGCAGTTATATTAGGACACTCTTATTTTTAATGACGAGCTCCAAAATTTGAATAGATCGAGATCCACAAACCAATCTAATCTTGCTATTCTAAATTTGTATAATACCTGTTAAGTCATAGTATTATGTTTAATCACTTATACAGGGAATACTTGTAATGGTGCAAACAATTTTTTCTAATATTTTATTATCACAATTTTTATTTTTATTTTATATAAACTGAATATAAGTTGGGGGGTTTAAGATAATTCTTGGTTTCCTTCGAGTCCTCTAGTTATATCGTTTATGGGGAATTCAATTAGCTTTCTTTATGCTCTTTTTATATTAAAAAAACTCATTAACTTGCTCCGGGTCATAAACTTGGCCCTTGAGCCAAAACTTTCGAACAAAATAAGATCGTGCTCTACAAAAAACTCACAGGCTGCAGTACTGCAACATAAATTCCATTACTTCATGTAGTTATGTATACACATCATTTCTTTGGCCTCATAATTAATTTGAGTCCCAAAGAAGCTTTTTATGAATTTAAGCCTTTGCTATATATGTGAAGGGGAAATCTTTAATGACACTATAATATACAATCTAAAAGGATGTGAAGATACTACAAACATATAATCACGACATACATATTAAGCCCTCTTCCTAACACCGTAATATATAAAAAGTGTTGCTGAGGTGACATAATATGATATTAGAGCTCTTTTAACCGAGGGCCACTAATACAGACATCCTCCTCCTCAAATATATATATACACACATATATGCGTAAGGCTTCTTGGACTTGAAACCCTCATTGTACTAATTAATAATAATCTGTATTTATGTATTTGAGATCCAGCCGACTCCATCCCATTTTCTGTGTTTTTACAAGTACGTACTACTACTCGTATAAGGAAATCGTATTCCTATAAATGTATAATTCAATGTCATTTATCTGTGCGCCACTAGCCCACTACCATCGTTTTTGGTTTCCTTGATTTTTCTCAGTGAGAGAGAGGGAGATTTTTCATTTGTGTGTGTGAGAAAGAGTGTGGAGGAATCAAGTGGGGTTTAACTTATCATTAGCTGTTTATGGCCACTTCCCAATTTATTGACCCAACTACGTTGTCACACAAGCAAAAACAGGTCCTGGATAGAAGTTGGCCGATTCACTCTAGTCGTGATGCTCCGTTTTTTATTTTTTTAACATTACTTTCCCAAAACTTATGTCCCTACTAAAATTCCTTATATTGAGTATCAAATTTTAAAAGAATAAATAATTCATTAAAAACAGTATAGTTGCAGGTGCGCAGTGGCCATGCTTAAGGGCACTGAATAGTTTTTGAAACCAACTCCAATGCTAATGTCTACTTTTTCTTTGTTCAAGTCCACATTTGTCTTCCCAACGTGGGAAGTGGGCTTCAAAATTGAACGCGCTGGAGGTGCTCTAAGAGTGCCAAACAATATTGCCAGATTTCCTTTTTTACTTTGTTACATTTGATACCCATTACTCTTTTTATGCATTAATTAATTTTTTGGTGGCTCGTTTATGATAAATTTGATTATTAATTAGAGTATGCATCTGTTGCAGTAAATATTAGCAATATATTTATTATAATAATATAAATAACAATATAAATATAATATTTTATAAATAAATAATAATATATTTATATAAATAATTTACACAAGATTATTAATAATAATAATATATTTGTGTTAATAATATATTAATATAATTATTCATATTAATAAATTAATTTTTATTAATAATAATTTTAATATTTTTATTTTAATTTTCAATTATATAAATTTCTTATTTTATATTATGAACAATCACATTCCAATTGCTTAAAAAATCCGTATGAATATACTCCATATTACACATTATCATTAAATACGTATCATTTTCCATTTCTCAATTCTAGCATAAGAGCATCTCATTCATGTACAGAAATTTCGTAGAACTTGAACCAAAATCTATAAATCTACGGAATGGGGCAAATTTTTCATCATAACATGTAAATAATAATTGTAACATTAATAAAACATAATATATGAGTTTATAATTTAAATATGAGATAATAATATGTACACAGTGAAACAAAGTGACTACACTTCCTTAAAAATGAAACACCAATGAGTTTTGTCGGACTACTGTACCTTCTCAAACAAATAATGATAAATAAGTCAAATTGCTCATTTGTATCGGGTCTATGGAAACTAATTTTTTATATTATACTCCATTTGTCTTATATATTTCTTTACCGTTTCCTTTTTTGGATGCCCCTTTCAATTTTTTACGTTTCTAAAAATAATAATGTTTTATAATATAAAAATCAACTACACCCACTACTTTCCTCCGCCATACTCACTTTATACCTTAAATATTAATGGATCTCGCCATTTTACTTATTTTTCTTACACTTCTCCATTACTTTATTCACTTTTTTTAACCCCCGTGCCCAACCCATTTGTAAAGAAATGAAAGGGACGGAGGGAGTATATGATAATTAACTTATATTAAAAATATATTTCGTAAATTCAATATTATGCTTTTATAGATTACACAATTTTATTAGAAAAAATTTATCCTTACACAAAAAATAACTAAAAATTATTAAGATATTATATTAACTAACAATAAAAATAAAATGATAAAAAATATAATAAAACCATAACCAAAAGAATGTGTATGCATATCACTATACGTTAAAAAAAATCTATGCAAAAAAAATTATAACTACAACTAAAATAGAGAATATAAAATTTTTAAGAAATAATTTACATATAAATCAACTTTTAAAGTTATGATAATTAATTTATATTAAAAATGTACTTGATAAATTCAAGACTCTATTTTTATGCTGAATTACACAGTTTTGTTGAAAAGAACTTTGTTCCTCTCCTAGGATGCCTACGTATCTTTACTAAATTAAGTTAAAAAATTCACAATTCTAATAATGAGGATTGTGCTTTATAAAGGTAGAGAGTTTTATAATTAGATTAAGTTTAGGAATTTTGGGCAAATCACTTCCTTGATAAGATTCATAAATATAATTTAGTTAGTAAAAAAAGTTTATCTATATATTCATAAATTTGTGTTTTTACTCCATTTTCTATATGAATTATAAAAGTATTTAAAAATATAATTAAAATAAATTTAATAATTAATTTCATAAATTTAATTTTAATATATTAGTTTTTCATATAAATTTAATTGTGCAATAATTTAATTGATATTAATAAAAATAATAGATAGATGAAATTTATAAATATATTAATTTAATATTATTATATAAATATTTTATAATTAGAATTATATAAAATTTTATGGGCTAATTATTTGTTCAGATATATTATTAAGTGATTGATTTAAATAAAGTAAACATATCTTATTCAATATTTATAAGATTATAAGAATAAAGTGCACAAAATCGAAAGGATATTCTGAGTGTACAAAGCAAATTCGCGTGCACTCACAAATTATGTTTCTTTTAGGAGTATCTGGGAATCAGGTCGGTCATTCAACACAGCACTTTTAGTTGCATGTACGTAGTTACTCCTGCAATTGATCAAAATAATTTATTTTCAGGATTAATATGCTAAAAAATATACTATATTTTTTTTATTAATTTTTGAAACACACACGTTGGCCATGTGTATGTGCTAGTTATTATATTTAAAATATTTATTTTTAAAGGAATGATTCAAAATAATTTATTACTTCCTTCGTCGCATTTTATGAGTCACTTCTGAAAAAATTACGTATAAAGTTAGTACATTATCTATATCTAATAATTGTATTAAATTAAATTAAATCATGTATAAATTTAAATTAGTCATTGGGAATAATAATATAAAAGTAATTATTAGAAAAATAAGACAAATATTTTGGAACTAATTAGCAAAAAAAAATTGGAATAATTTCCCCCCCAAAAAAGACATGTATGATAGAAATTTAAGATTCTCATCTTGTAAATACATACAAAATATGTGTCCCCCCTTTGAAAAAAGAAGAAAAAAGACAACTCATCACTATGATCAATATTTTGATCAAAATTGATATATTTAGGATCTTCACTCTCCAACTTATGTTATCAGTTATAAAGATGTTATGCATCAGTAATAGTGTAAAATGACACCCCAAATCTTACCACCAGTATGCCACCACTAATCACAGCATATCATGCATATCATTAACAGAGTTAACTCGTAATATTTTTAAAATGAAGCTTGATTTTATCTGGTTTGATTTCTGATATATTGAACAGAGGGCGTGTAACATTTGCCTCTCAAATGTAGTACATTACAGTCACCTGATAAAAAAGGTGCATACTTCTTAAAAGAATGAAGCAGATATAAAAACGATACTGAGGATTCAAGACATTATATATTGCCCCCAATTCATCAAAACAGGCAAGCAGTGCCCGTGCCCAGCTCTCTAATACTTCTTCACAATCTCCAACAATGAAGAGCAAGTTCCGATGACTGCAGTTGCAACACCGACCACAACAATTGCAGTACTCAAGACTTTCTACAAGAGTACAGAAAACAAAAATATGCATAAAGATGAAACCTGCTTTATGAGTTACTCTGGCAAAATTGTCAATCAAACCAATAACGTATATATAATACACTCATTTTACCTGCGTAGTAGTTGCTTTCTTCCCCAAGATTCTTAAGAAACACAATGCTGGCATTATGATGGCCTAGATCATATTTTTGATAAACTTATTAGAAGACAATGCAGCTATTCACAACTGTAGAGCGGATGACAGAAAAAATAATACGTGCCAAGCTGTGTTTGTGGAGGAAGGTGTATGCTTACCACAAGAACACTTAAAAGAGAACCAATCAAAGCCATCACAAGACCTGCAAGGCCAATAACAAAAGATAGTATGCATTATAGATACAACATTTGCAATTTAGTAATTTACTTGCATTAGTTTTAAATAGTCCAATAATATACGTGTGTGTAAAATTTGTATACCAAGAATATTTATAGTTAATTGATAGAGGTAATTCATCAGATTAGTTCCAACTTCACCTTTGATAGCACTTATTGCGTTAGTGCTATCAACGATGAAGTTGGAATTAATCTGATGCATGACCTCTATCAATTAACTATGAAGGGGGCATCTGGTTCATGTTATTTCAGCCCGGTTAACAGGAAATAAAAAACTTATTCCCCTGTGTTAGTGTTTGGTCGAGGTGATTAATGAGCCGGAACGCAATTCTGTTAACCCAACAACTCATTGTTTCCTTATCATTCCCAATCCCTTCATCTTCATCAACAATCTAAACACTCCTAAAATTTTCAAATGCCATCATCGCCAAAAAAAATTTGTATGAAATCAGGATCAACAAAGACCAGATATATTGGTAGTTGATACAAATTCAGAAAGTTATTTTAGTTCTAATAAAAGATTTAAGGTACGTTCTACCTTTTAATATGATAAGTAGTGTTTGCAACACGGATTTTTTTTAGTAAGTAACAGGGACTTCTAATCTATGTTACTCCCTCCGTCCCATAATACATGTCAATTTTGTAAAAAAAAATTGTCCCAAAATATTTGTCACTCTCTCTTTCCAAAGCAATTTTTTAAAGATTTTTCCACAAATTACCATTGTATTACTATTTTCAATGTTTAACTAATTTAAATATACAAGTACTTCATCTAATTTAAATATACAAGTACTTCATCTACATTTAATGCAATTATTAGGGGTAGACAAGTAAACAAATTATCTACCAAACTTTTTCTTAAGATGCGTAATTTTTTCAAAAGTGACATGTAAAATGGGACGGAAGGAGTATTAGATATTTGACATTTACGCAAACAATTGATGAGAATTTAATGGTTCGACTGTGAAGATTTATATGATTGAAATATATTTGAGGTAAAAATGAAGAAGACAGGAAGTCCAAGACATACCAAAGAATGGAAGAAGAAATGCAACACATACGGAGGAGGCAACAAGTGCTGTCCTAAGAAGAATGAAACACCATATACTACCGGCAACACTAACAGGCAGCAGTTCTTCTATACTCCGGGCCAGTGGGTTCATTAGGAGTGCATACTTGAACAGTATTAAGGAAGATAATCGGATAGATGAGCAGGCAATTAAAAATATATCAAGTTATGCTAAATCGTGAATTGACACGAAAAAGGATATTTCGTTAGTGGATTAATAACCTGCACATAAATACACTATATAATAAATAGGAGCACAGCGGAACACATGATATGTAGCGACTGGCAAGACAACTGTAATTACACTTTTAGATCACGAGAGAGTTAGGAAGATATTTGAGCTTACCGTTGTCCATAGTGCAACTTTTGAAGCAAATAAATGGTCTGGCATATTTAAAGTTATTTGAGACAATGTGTCCTGACCAAACATAAGAAATCCCATGACTGCAACACTCCCATACAGAAGAGCGCACAACAGAAAACTGTAAAAACAAGGTGCATAGCCACTGGGTGAAAACAAATTAATGCATAAAACTGAGAAAACAAAAGTGCATAGCCATTAAGTTAAAACAAATTAATGCATATGGTGCTACAAAATTAAGGAACCTATACCTTATCATTAGTGCCTTGGTAAATTTTGTTTTATCAGACATTGATTGGTAAATATTGGGAAACACAGCATGTCCGGAATAGCAAAAACCATATACACCAATTGCAAAAGGCATCCCGCTAAAGTTTACCACTTGACTAGTTTCATGAAATCCAATACCATTTACTGTACCAAGAAAAACCACACAAACAACGATCACAACTGTTGCAAGGACTCCTCCAGCTGCAGAGATTTACGGAAAACATGCTTATCAGATCAATTACAGTTAAAACTTGAGTACTTTATATCACAATCCACACATTTGACCTAAGATTAGAACAGAACCTGAAAGGTATGAGATTATTCTTAGATCCCTCAACCAAACAGTTGGCAAAACAGCAACGGCAGTGAGTATTCCAAAGAAATGCATAGAGTCCAGGTTGAAAAGACCCCAATTTAAGGATGCTCCAGGGAACAACCTGGTGAGATTATCCCCTTCCAGAGTAATGAATTCCACACAATAAGACTGCAAGTATCAGAATTAATGGAGGGAAACTGGTGAGAATAAAGTATGGAGAACGTAATTTCAAAAACTAGAACATGTTAATACTTACATATAGTTCTGTGTACAAAACGATCTGCATAAAACCCCCAAAAAAAACATGAGAAACTATATATAGAAACTGATCAAACTACAAGAACATTGCAGATAAGAAACAAGCTACAAAATTGATTACTAGGTTTTCGGCTGCACATTTATATGAATTTTATATTCGATGCAAATTGAAAGGGAAAACATCCTACAATTGATTTGTGAAGACATTTAAAGTTTTCAATAACATGACAAACAGATATAGTGATTAAAAAATGAAACGGAGAAGATATGTCTAGGAAATGACCAATTGACTGGGCTTTCAAAGAAGACATCCAATTTAATGTAACTCACTGATATGAAAAGGCGTCCATATTTCCCAAAAGCAGCTTCTCCAATGTCAGGGTAGGTTAAAATTCCTTTTTTGCTTTCAAAGCAATGTCTCATGAGAGAAGCTGTATAGCAGCACATAACAGCAAAAAGAACTAACACTCCCAAACTTGCCCATCCACCTTCTTTAACTGTACAAGGGGTTGAAAGTATCCCAACTCCAGCCAGCACATTTACTCCTGCCAAACTACAGCATCAAGTACTTGAATTTATATCAGATAATTGTAAATCTAAACTATTCGCATAAATTTTCTATTTAAAACATTTGAAACTTTTTAAGGTAATGGAAAGAATAACTGGTCTTCCTTATTTCCTAATCTTCATCCCATTTGCTCTACAGCAAAAGTTACTCTGAATACATTGAACTTACTAAACTGAGTTGCGTCAATAAAAGCAACCTAAGTATCAGATTCTAAACCACAATATATCAACAACGATAGAAGGGAAATATTCACTTGTATCTATACCATTGAAAATAGTTTGTGTAAGGCTGCATCCATGACCAATAGGAAGTTCCCCAGCAAAATCCTCATGCAACGAAGCCTTCTCAGACCACCACGAAGATCTTGAGACCTTGTCCACCTCTTCTTTCTTGTAATTCTTCTCATATTCACCCAAAAAAGAGGTCTTCGTAACATCATCTAAACTGGTTCTAGCACTGACATCATAAGATGAATGCCTGAAGGTAGATGAACGTCGAATGAGGCCAAAATTCGGCGATGCAGCAATCGTGTAGGAATCTGTTGCTTCCCTGTTAAGAAGAAAACAGTATAACCATACTAGATTTCTGTAGGAAGTACACATTAGAGACATACTGAAATCAAGTAATCAAAAATGAAATAACAAGATTAGTTCGAGGTATGTGAAAAACCATGCTATCCTTAAAACAGATAATCCCCTTCCGTACGGTGCTTGAAGGTGAGTTGGCCTCCGTCTCCCAGGATACAATGAACAAAAGTGGTCTTAGCACAGAAAACCCGTCTTCTACGAACCGAACAAATACGGTTTCTATCTCACAGAAACTGAATCTAGAGCTCTAAGAGTAATATGCAAGAAGCTATGAAACTTGTGAGTATTTATTGTCTCAAACAATGATGCCCATGCCTCGAGTACAAAATATGTAACTCTCCTTGTAATCAATTTTGTAACTCATACACAATAATGAGCAATACACTAATACACCATTATACCATTATTGTGAGGAGTTACAAATCAATTCAATAAGTTACAAAATAATAAAAAACAAAGTCATGCAATTTCAAATTTATTCAAATTTCTAACAATTTCATCTTGCACCATATCTATATGTTGAGTGATAACGATTTCAGGCATTCAAGTCAGTAAAAAAATTTGACTGCAATTCCAAGTTGCTTTTTACTACATGATCAATGTAATCACAAAAACAAGAACTTAAATATTACATATTACATGGGTGCCATATAAGTAAAGTCCCATACAATCAGCAACCATAGACGATCAATTCTTAATGTGAAGGGAAAAAAGCTTGTTATGTTACCAGCTCCCCCAAAAGAAATGGACTTAATTGAATCATATATCTTCAACCTTCTCAACCACTTGAAAGCCCTTTATTTTAGATTGAATACTGGATCACTAGGAGCCTAGTTTTCGGCTAATATTCAAACTTGCTGTCAAATAACAAGTCGATAATATCCAGCTCGGGGTTTTACCTTAACTCTGATACCATATTAAGTTATAACTATATTAATAGCTAGGGAGAACTTTGATTGGATGATATATCTTTAGCACTTAGCACAACTATGCAGCTTATACACATTAGATTTCAAATTTCAGATTCCGGATTGCATAACTGATTATAATTTACTTTGGTAAATCTTGATAACCAAACAAACAATAAAATGTATCAGCTAAATTACAGCAATTCACTACTTTAAGAAAAATAAAAGATAAGGGAGTTGAGGTGGGAAATTCATTTAAAAAAAAAAAAGAAAGAAAAAAAAACCTGTAACTGCGAGGCCACTGCTGAGAAGAAAAAGTAGAAGTTGCTGATCTTGTTGAGGCATGCCCACCTTCATTTTCATGATCATCATCACTGCCAGCACTAGTACAACTACCATTAACACTAGTATTGCATTCTATATCATTCATTTCATCTTCTTCATTCTCCAGAAAATACTCTGCCTCCTCTCTGTCTTTTTCTGCCATGTTCAACTATTAATTCTTCTAACACACTTTAGTTTGAGTTTTTTAGTACAGTAACAGCAGCTGGCTGCATGTATATTTTTGGAAATATTGAAAGACGGTGCAGAGATGAGTATTAAATTATTTGCTTATTTCAAGAATTCGGCAAAAGTTGATAGAGGTTAGGAAATGACTCAATGACACTATTATTATGATTACTCTAGCTGTTGATGGCTACTATTGACAAGCTTCCACTAGTAGTATATTTTGTTTGTTTGATACGATTTTATTTACAATTATAAATTCAAATCATATCAACTAAATCATATCATAAAATATTATTATAGATAGTAAAAATATCTAATACAATTTTACATCCATTTATAAAATTACTCTCTCCTTCACTTCTAATTTTTCAATTCTTTATATTTTATTTTTAAAATTTTCATCTAATTATTTATTTTTTCAGTTAAACAATTTTTTAAAAGTGATAAAATGTTAATAATTGAAAAAACTAAATACGTCATCTAGTTCCCTCTATTTTTCTAATATATTAATGTATATTTTATTTGTTATTCACATAATTTTACCTCATGTTTGTTTACATTTTTTTTTGTTTCTCAACTTAATTCAAATATAAAAAATTGGAAGTATGGTGTTTGACAACAAATAAAAATAAGAAAGTGAAATCTGTAAAAAAAAAATATAACAAAAGAACTTTAAAATAGACAAAGGAAAATAGAGTTGCAAATCATCAGATTCGATCTTAAATAATTAATATAGAATAGATCTGATGTTAGTCCAAAAGAAACTAACATTCTCT
>QRFB01001253.1:49410-62846 GCA_008931105.1 Oenanthe javanica | reverse complement strand
GTGTATCATGATTCTAAGGACATTTATTATGCTAACAAATATATCGCAGTAATTAAAGTCATAATAAATACGTTTATTGAATAATCAATTGATATAAAGGTTTATCAAAATAAACATTGTATTGCCTCTAGGGCACCTACACCAACATAATCCTCTTTTGACAAAATCTCCCCATATCAGATAAAGAAAATTCTTATTTAATACCTTGGTTCATAAACACAAGAATCTCATGATCGTTTATTCAATTTTAAAATCTTGAATCGTTACAAATTTTATCTTTCATAAGCAAACATGGCTTGGGTGTCATATCTAATACATACATGATTAATCAATATTAAGCATGCATCTCGATTATGTCTATGCATATATACCAAAACATGGAATCATATACATATATGTAATGTGCGTAAAATAAATGTGTTTGGTTATGGCCCCATCCTATGTGATCTTTCTAAGCTAATGGAAAAATCAAAGTCAATCTACGGTGGTTTAAAAATACTATTTATTACATGTCTTCTTTATTCATTGCTCCATCATCCTCTTTTGGATCACCTCCTTGCTTGCAAGCCTTCACTAATAATTACATTAAATATTGAAACAAAACTATTATAATGAAATTACAAGAAGAACTCGAGTTACATTCGAGATAATTAAATTACAATGAATAAACGACATGCAAGTCATATTTAGAAACCAAAACCATAAATCAAAACCTATAACCTATGGGTCTTTAGGCCATAACCATCCACCATGTTATCACATAACACATATAATATATCTAAGATTATATAAACATGTCATATAATCATATATAACAAATTTTAAAATTTTAGAAAATCAAATAAATTTTAGTAAATAATAAATCACCGTTTTGAGGCCTGTAATGACATCGAATAGATTACAGATGCCAAGCTGACAAAGTCAGTGTTGCTCAGTGACACGATTTAAGTCACAAAACACATATCATTTGCGAAAATCGGACAGTGGACACAAATTTCAAGAAATCTACAGAAGCCGTTTCAGAATTCGTATCGAATATGATTTTCATAATAAGAACAAACATGTATCATATACATACAGCAATACACACAATCATCACATGAATATCATATATTCATAATATATACATACATATACATATTGTATCAATACAAAACCATGGTAGATCATAGACATGCTTATATATCGAAAAATGTTAAGCACATAACCGAATTAAAACGTTTCGCAAGTAGCTCTGATGCCATTGAAGGATTTCGAGTCATAAACACAATGTAATAAACGTGAAAAATAAATCAAAAATAGTGAAACCCTCCGCAAGATCCATGCAAAAATACAATATTTAATTCAGAGATCATGTTGTATTACCGTTTAGAGCTTTAACGAATTAAACATATAGATTATGGAGGTCCAAAGCTCAAATAAAAGACGGAGCTCAGGTTTTGGCCATTTCAACTGAACAAATTTTGTCCACATTCGAACCCCTTCAAAATGCATATGGCATTTTCCTCACGCGACTCATAATATACCCAATGTCNCATCTAGATCATTCATATTTCTCATACGATTCATAATATACCCAATGTCCACTTTTATCATCACCCGGTCAAAGGTAACTTTTAATATAATCAAAGTATAATAATTCTCGTATAGAAATATAATGATTTCAGATCTAAGGATTNTTAGGAGGATTAAATCCCATCTAGATCATTCATATTTCTCATACGATTCATAATATACCCAATGTCCACTTTTATCATCACCCGGTCAAAGGTAACTTTTAATGTAATCAAAGTATATTAATTCTCGTATAGAAATATAATGATTTCAGGTCTAAGGATCATTACACCATTATCACAGTGAGAATTACTTATTGACACTTATTAACATGTAGAATCTCACGGCGGGTCATTCCAGTGCCATGCATTGAGACATGCTTTTATGTTCTTGACATTAATATCACCATACATATGACTAATGAGATGTGGTCATCTGTCAAGAAACATACTAGTCTTATTGCATTATTATTGTCCTTAAATAATAATACTCGACTAGGGAATTTTAGGAATAAGATACTATTCATATAATCTCATTTTTAAGTCACATACTTAAAGATATATAATACGTATCAAAATTTCAAGGACATTTATTATACTTTCAATTTATTACGCGGTAAATAAAACATAATAAATAAATAATAATCAATAAAACATAATCCTTAATAATAAAATATTTTCCTTAAAATACAAAAATATTGTCTCTAGGGCACAATTACTAGCACGACTTGCTTTAACTGCAAGCCCAGAATTAAATCTTGATACACTGCTTGTATGTTATCACACATCTGTTGATACATCAGATGCTAATAATTTGGCTTTTAAATTTTCCATAGAAAATAGAGATATTCAGGTAATGAATTAGGATCTTAACCGTATCTTACAGTTTAACACTAAAAACATTGATCCCTTACCTGATGATCCTGAGCGTGCAAACTTCTTCAATTCCATCACACACAATGGACCACTGAAACTCACAGTAATGTACAAGCACAATATTCCGCGTGAATGGATCTTTTTCTTTCATATAGTGAACCATATTTTTGCCAAAAAGAAGGGCAGATGGAGTGGTATTCCCAAAATGACTCAATATATTTGGTATGTCATCTCTAAAAATAGCAATATCAACTATGGTAAACTAATAATGAAAAACATTCTTCAAGCCATGGGACTTGAGGCAAAGAGAGATATCAACAGAGTCAATGTTGAATATTATTACCATCGATTTCTACAACTAGTGCTAAATGATCTACTCATTCAAGATGAAATGCATGCTTTCTCTGCAAGTCATTTTGAACCTTGCACTGAAATCTGTGGTAGCATCGTTGCCAAACTAGTAAAAAGGGATGATTACCCAAATAGGAATATATCCCGACTAACAGAATATATGGAAATCGATATGTTTTCTGTAGTAGGTGACCAACAAGAGGAGGTCCCTGAACAAGAAGATCCAATGGATGAGGACCCTGAAGCTGAACCTGAGCCTGAAAGTGGAGAAGAAGAAGAAGAATAAGAAGAAGAGGCTCCAATAGAAAATGAGCCAGTAGCAAGTGATACAGACATGGCTAATGAAGAGGATAATGCAGGATCTTATCACCCTGGCACTCCAAGGGTAAGTCCTGACGCAGGTAATCTTCCTGAATTTGATGTTTCACTAGTACTTAGTGAAGATTATCATGCTTTATTAGACATATCACATCCATCTATGGAATCTCACACACCAATGCCCCTAGTGGTAATAGAAAATGACAATGAGCCTGAAAATCAACAGGTTCTAACCCCTGTCATAGAACAACAAACACCTATCCCAACTCCTTCAGTCATAATTGTTGAAACCCTGAGCGAGGATAAGGGAATCAGTGCCTCTAGTGTACCAAATAAGGTGGATGTTGAAACCCTTGAAGCAGTTCTGCCTCCTAGCTAAAGAAGGAGAATACATTTTGAACCAGAGGCAACCGCTAGCCAAAACCCCAATTCCCCTGAGCTTTTAACTATACAAAAGATGGAGCAATTAAATACAAAAATCCACTATTCTTTATTTGGAAATAAAAATGAAAATGCATTGACGGTTGACCGAGCTACTTTAGTAGCAGAGCCTTCACAAGTAGATTCTGTGTTGGACAGGCCTTCACAAGCTTTGTGGGCCATCACGAACTCTTACTTGCCATGCATTACATTGTTCGAGGTGGTGAATCCCTGGTTAAAACATCTCCAGCTCCCAATGAATAGTAAGATTTTGTGTTTCCATAAATTGTAGTGATCTTTATCAAATTATGGAATTTTAATGCTCGTCACTTTTTGTGTACTCATCTTTAATAAGATTANGTCACTTTCTGTGTACTCATCTTTAATAAGATTAAAAATTAAGTGTTTCAAAAAATATTTTAATTTTTAACTTAAAACAATTTTTGATAAAAAATAATTGGCAAATATTAGAGGTGTCCAGAAGATCTCTTATGTACTTTGATTGACAAATAAAAATCTCATCTTCCTTTTGCTTTACTTGCAATCCTAGGAAGAATGACAGCTCACCTATCATGCTCATTTCATACTTACTCTGCATTTACTTAGCAAATCTCTTGCACAAGTTTTCGTTAGTAGAACCAAATATAATATCGTCAACATAAACTTGGACACATATCATATCTTTATCATGCAATTTACAAAGGAGAGTTTTATCTATGACACCTCTAATGAAACCATTTTTAAGTAAAAACTCAGAGAGAGTGTCATACCATGTCCTCGGTGCTTGCTTGAGTCCATAGAGAGCTTTGAATAGAAAATATACAAAATCAGCAAACTCTGGATTTTCAAAGCCAAGGGTTGTTCCATATATACTTCATCTTCTAACTCTCCATTCAGAAATGCACTCTTCATATCCATTTGATAGACTTTGAAATTGGAATGTGCTGTGAATGCCAGAAATATCCTAATGGCTCAAGACTTTTTAATTAGTCATTTGAATTATATTAAAAGTCATATTAAGTCATATCTTTTATAATAAATTAATTCTACTTAATTTAATTAGTTAATTTACAAATTAAATTAAATTTAACTTGAATTAATTTAATTAGATAAATTAAATAATCAATTAACTTTTGATAGTATAATTAAAATTCTATCTTTACTTGTATAACCGTACTGTCAGTTCTGAAATCTTCCTGTCTTTGCTCTGTCTTCTGTCATAAAACCACTTGAGCTAGATGATGAATATTTATTATTTTAATTGACACACAAATGTACTGTTGGGTTCATTTGTGTCATACTATAATAAATATTCTCCACCTTTTAACTTTAAGATGTGGTCTTCTGTCCTTCTTTAGCTTTACTGTCCTTCATCTTTGTGTTTTTCTTCTTCTGGAATCTTCATGAAGTAGCCACTAAAAATCTTCTGTATCTTCTGAATTCTTCTAAAATACTACTTCTTTATTTTTCACTGACGTTTGAACATATTAATGAACTTCTTCCAGTGTTGAGTAGCAATCTCATCAATATACATCTGATAATCTAATTCTTCGTGTCTAGTTGACTTTCTTCATCTTCATTCATGTTTTATATTTATTATTTACTTCTCTTTCTTATCTAAGTTGAGTTGTCATCTAATTATTACAAATATGCCTAGTCATATGCCTTTCAATCTCCCCCCATTTGTTGTTAAACATTTAACATACAAATTTCTAGAGGATAACTCAACTAACAACTAAGAATGTGAAACAACATGTAAAACTGTAAATAAGAAAAAGTTCTAGTATTATATTTAATAATTTTTCAGATTCATATTTTGAAAGATAAATACAAGATAGATGTTCCTCTAGACTGAACAAATATTACATTGATTCTATTTTGACTTACCTATCATTACTAGCTTTAGAAATATCAACTTCACCTTCTTTTAGAGTTTGAACTTTTGTGACCAGGTGTCATTGGTACATCTTCAGTGGCTGGTTTTTCTGGTTCAGATTCTACATTTTCAGATTTCTTGAGTAACTGAAATGAAAGATGTTTGTTCCTCTAGCACTGAACATATTATACAAGTAGTATTCTCTTCATTTCTCAGACTCATTACTAATCTCCCTTAGGATGACGGGGATGAAGTCTGGTTCTCTTCTTACCACTTCTCCTATATTTCTCCAACTTCTGTCTTCACTTCTCACCCAAGGTGAATTAATTCTCCCCATAAGTGAATTATCCAATAATTTTAATAGAGGTAACAACAGACATGACATACATACGACATTAAACCATCGCAGATATAAAAAATGCAAACTATGACATGTTATGCATTTTAGAAAATCCGGTTAATCCTATATACAAGAATTTTCTAAAATCAAACGGAGTAGAATAATCAATAATCATTAGATTTTATCCAATCCAAACATATTGTTATTTACCCCCTTTTCTTGTTCAAGAATTCTCCCCTTTGGATCTTGTTTAACAATTCTCCCTTTTCGATCTCTTGTTGAAAATTTTCCACATTGGATCTTGTTCAAACAAATCTCCCCCTTAGTTGAGTAATCCTCTTCAGAATCCTTAATATCAGAAGAAATTTCATCCCCCTTTATTGAGTAACATTAGAAATCTATAACAGGGAATTGTGAATGGGATTTGGTAATTGTGCTAGTGTGTGATTTTTTTTCGTGTAGCCCACAAGTGTTTCGCTCATATACTCTCTAAGTGTTTCACTCATAGAATATATATTTTCACTCTTTCTCACTTGTGTTTCACTCTTTTCTCATAACACTATTTCTCTCTCAGTACGGATGACATAGTCTTTTGTACCTGCAAGAAAGATCACCATAGCCCCTTCAAGAGAGGTCACTGGTGGTGCAATAGGGTTTCGTAAATCCCCATCCTCAATTGAATCTATTAAAATATTTGACTTTGAAAATTGAATTGATTCAGGAATAGATTCAATGAGTTGCTGATCATCTAAGATGATCTATTACATTAGGAATCCAGATATGTTCCATCTGGGGAGGGAAACAAGGATCTATAATGTAGTAGATGATCCAAGCTTCCTCCTGACGCCTGTGAAGGCATGTTGATTCAGTAAGAATCATCAATCATCATTTCTTCCTTGATATGGAATTTTAGAATAATTGGGTCCGTTAATTCATCCTTCCTGTGACATTTCAGTTGCTCCCTCTTAGTCCCAATTATTGGTCCCTAAAATAAAACAATTTATTTGTGGTTTCTTGAAAATGTCAAATGAAATTAACTCTTCATTAGTAGCCTTGGCTGACAGGTTGAATTCAATAGACTCACTCAGTTGAGAGAATGAACCTAGTAGCGGTTTTGCCTTTTCCAAGTCTGTACCTTTTTTAGAAAACACAGATGAGCTAACAGTTTTCTCGGTTTATATATTTGAATCACCTTTCTGGAGACACAGCTGTTGGTTCACTCACATAACCCACCTTATCAAATGCACTCAAGGCATTGACTCCCTCATTCTTAACAATTAGGTATTATGTTTAATGGTAAGAGAGATGGATGTGATAGTATTTGTGTATTTGGTTCTAAGATCTTAGATAGAAATTGATGCCAATGACTAGGATCTAACTGTTAGAAACTATTGGTTGATCAAGCTCATATATCTTTCCTACTTCTCAAAAGTGACGTGAAATAATTAGCACATTTTTATATATGTATAGTGACTTAAAAATAACAATAGAACTAAAGATGCCAACTTGAATTTTAAAAATAAAACTAGATAACTAATGATACCAAAAGTTGAAAACAATAATAATATAAAATATATTTATAGTACGGATGTCAATCGAATAAACTATACAACAAAAATAAGGAAAATCTTTTTGAGTTTTCTTTTTCATTTTGTTTGTTTGTTTTTGATATTTTTAAGGAATATATATATATAGTATATTTACAAGGATTGATTAAAATTAAATATGCAATTTAAAATGACATGCAATAATCAATTCATGTTTAACATCCCTAACCCACTAACCAACTTAAAGAAAGTGGATTCATAAAGTGGTTTCGTGAAGATGCCAGCAATTTGAACTTCTGTGGGTACAAAATGTAACACCACAGTTCCGTTCATGACATGCTCTCAGATGAAATGATACCTTATGTCTATGTGCTTGGTTCTTGAATGTTGTACATGATTACTGGAAATTTTTATGGCACTTGTGTTATCGCAAAGTATTGGAATTTTAGTTAGCGCAAGTCCATAATCATTCAGCTGATTCCTTATCCACAAGATCTGTGCACAACAACTACCTGCCGCANTTCAACGCAAGTCCATAGTCATTTAGCTGATTCCTTATCCACAAGATCTGTGCACAACAACTACCTGCCGCAATGTATTCTGCTTCGGCTGTTGAGTTAGATACTGAGTGTTGTTTCTTGCTATACGAGGAGGTCAACCAACTTCCTAGAAACTGACAGCTTCTAGAAGTACTTTTCATGTCCATCCTGTATCCTGCATAATCTGAGTCTGTATAGCCTATTAGTTCAAAACATGTATCTTTAGGGTACCAAATTCCAAGATTTGGTGTACCCTTCAGATATCTAAATATACGTTTAACAGCTATAAGATGAGATTCCCTAGGGTTAGATTGAAACCTTGCTCATAAGAATGTTTCAAACATTATATCAGGTCTACTTGTAGTTAAATATAATAATGAGTCTATCATATCTCTGTAGCTTGTGAGGTCAACTTTCTTACCAGTTTCACCTTTTTCAAGCTTAGTAGCTGTTGGCATTGGGGTTTTTGCCGGTGAAGAATTTTCTAGACTGTATTTTCTTAAAAGATCTCTTGCATACTTTGATTGGCAAATAAAAATCCCATCTTCCTTTTGCTTTACTTGTAATCCTAAGAAGAATGATAGCTCATCTATCATGCTCATTTTATACCTACTTTGCATTAACTTAGCAAATCTCTTGCACAAGTTTTCGTTAGTAGAACCAAATAAAATATTGTCAACCACTACAAGAAAAACAGCATCACACAACACTGATCAGACAACGTTCGGTCAAAAAAGCATTGCCCAGAATTAACATACAATGATTTATTTTTGGTAACGAAAAACCATGGTCTAATCCAGGTTTAATACAATGGTTTTCAGAACTGTTGTGAAAAAATACTCAAAATTTTAGAGGTTACGCAACTGTTTCTAAAGACTATTGTGTTATTATAATTCATACAACGGAAAACATAACCGTTGTTAAATATTATACAACTGTTTTACAAAAAAATTGTTTTATTAGAAATCATACAACATGTCAAATAACTGTTGTTAAATGATGCACAACTATTTTATTATACTATTATTTTATTAGAATTCACACAAGTGTTTTTGATATCATTGCCCGTTAATATGTCATACAACAGTTTTTAAAACGAAAAAAATACATGTATAATGAGCTAGATTTTTTTTAAAATTAAAAAAAAAATGATTTTTTATGAATTTTAATATTTGTACCCAATAACTTGAAATATATATTTATAATATGGATATGTATATATTTGTGAATACTAACTACCTATTTTTGTACTTCCAACATGAGAATGTGTATACCTTTTATGTTACGAGTTATGAGGTAGACAATCATTTGGTGGTAAATCTATAATTATGTCATTATTAAAATTAAAATTATTTTTTTTGATGATCCGACCGTACGAATGTTAAGATCAATATGTATTAGTCATGTATAAAAAAAATATATTTTTTAAATTTATTTTGTATGTTTTTTTAACAAAACTAGTCAAAATAGTAAATAAACAATTTTCGACTTATTGTAAAAAGGTATCTTGTAGTGTCAAATAGACAACGTTTTTTTAGCAGTTGTGTTGTACGAGTTAAAAAAACACATGGATTTTCAACGTAAGACCGTTGTAGAATAAAATATTGCATGAAATGAAACGAGACAATGCTTCTAAAAAAACCATTGTATTAATTTCATTAAGACAACAGTTTTAAAAAAGAAAAAACCACTGTATAATGAGTTAGATTTTTTTAAAAATTAAAAAGATTAGATTTTTTTATGAATTTAGAAACCATTGTATTTTACTTAGATCTTTATACAATAAAAAAACATTCATTTTCTTTATAAATTTTAATTTTTTTAACCTACGGATTGAAAAAAAATATATTTATCTTATAGATATGTACAAATCTATATAGCTTGGTAGTCAAATTTATATAGTTTCATAGTTCGAACACAAGTTTAAATTATGTGTTTTGTACGAACAAGTTAGGATGTAGATCATGAGTTTTTATTCAATCTATAAATATATTCTTATTAAAATTAAAATATTTTTTTTCGATGATCCAACGGTAAGGATATTAAGATCTTTGGTTTTTAGTGATGTATAAAAAAACTAGAATTTCTAAATTTATTTTGTGTATTTTTTAACAAAAATAATAAAAATCTTCTAGAAATATTTTTCGTCTAATTATAAAAATATGATTAACTCCATATTAAATTAAACTGATTTTGTTTGATGATCCAACCATGTTATTTTATATTATTATTATTATTATTATTATTTTTATTGTTTTGTTATTATTATTATTATTATATTATTATTATTATTTCGAAAGAAATTATTATTATTTTTTTAAAAAAAAATTTGTTTGGTTACCCCTTAAACCAATTTTATTCCCTCCCACCCAAATATTTCCCCTTCACAAAATTTCATTTCCCTCCTCTATCTCCCCCCTTCATTTTTATCGACCAAACCCAATCTCTCTATCTCGCCTCTTTCTCCTTCACTACCTATTTCTCATTCACTGTTTCTCTCTCTCCCTCCTCTTCCATAGTATTCTTCAATTCAAAACATATAAACACACACCTCATCTTTCACACTACTCTTCAAGAAATCACTCCTAGATTAGGTTTCTTCTTCGATTTGGGCTTCTTCAATTTAGGGATTCCAATTAGTTTTAAATTGAGAGCCTTTTCAATTTTAGGGTTAAATACTTGTTCAAAATTGTTTAATTGATTGTGATTTATAATTTTGATTTGGGGGCAGAGTATATGGTTCAGGGCTTCATTCTTTGATTATGAGGTACATCTCTCGATTTTTCAATTACTCGTTATTAATTGTTACTAAATATATGACCTAACTCAGTTCTTGTTTATATCTTGTCTATAATAACACAGATGCACACTAGCCCACTAGATCTTGTTTATATAATGTGTTACTTATATTCTTTTTCTTCATGGTTCCTATATATGTTTTGGCACAATGAATTTTATATGTTATATGTACTGTAGCACATGTTTGGTTCTAGTAAAGGCTCGGTTCAAGGGATTTGTATGTCTAAATCAGGTATATCTAATTTAATTTATTTGCCTTATTTAGTTTATTTTATAAGACAATTACCTCGGCTCTTGTCCAATTTGTTTCTCTCCAAACAGAACAAAAAAACATCTAGAATTATCATCATGATTCAAAGATAGCTCTGTTTATTTTGACCTGAGCAGAATGCAATTCACATGAAAATTGGTGCTGAAAGAATGTCCATGCATGTGCCTTCCACACAACAATTTATTGATGCCGTAAAAGAAATTGCCCTGGATAATCGTCGTTGGGTAGATATCTTCATGGCACATTATTACATAGATTTGAAAAGTTCATTATCGTGTAATCCTAATTTTATCCTACATCTTGTAAACAGGTTCCACTTACGGGAAAAAGGGTCACTTTATATTAGCCCATTACTCATCTTCGTTAGTAGTTTTATTCTCTCCCTCGAAAGAGTCATTGGCCCTATGCCTCAACGCATGTTAAAAAGAGAAGAGCGAGTCAACCAAATATTGTTTATGCAATTTTTATTTTGTTGTGCTGTGTGAATTGGAAATTTATTATTGAAGTACATTGTTTTTTTTCCAGAGTCGTCAAGGGGAGAAGTATGTTAGAAAGTCAAGGTTGGACTGGCCAAATGGTTTAACTTCCAGAGATAACATTAAAGTTGTTCTCAGGTTTTCACGACTCTAGGTTAGTCACTTTTTTGGCATCAAAGCATACTTAGCATAAGCTTTGGTTTGTTTTACGTTTTACTTGAATGGATTTGTTTAATTTCTTTTGCAGAACTTGATCATGCAGACACCCATTTTTCACTGCTGATAATCTCAAAAGATGATAAACGAGATGAAATTAAAGATAAAACTCCATGAGCAACCAATCTTTGGATTTAGATTAGAGTTATTTTTCAAGTTTATCTACCAAAATACTCAATTCTTTCTTATTGTACAGATAAATGTTAGTAGGTTGTTATACTATATAAACTCAAATATTTTTTGTTGATAAAAGTTTTGTTAAATTATCATTAGGTGGTGTAATTTTCTAGTTTTGTAAAATGTTGGGTGTAGATCAGAGGAAAAACATTCCTCTTAAAAATATGTTGTGTTCTTATATTTCTAACAACGGAGTTAAGTTTACAAATACTTGAGCTAATATAAGGGCGACAATGGTTTGTTAAGCAAAAACAGTTGTGTGTAGATTAGAGAAACAACGTCCAGTTTAGAAAAAAATATTGTATTCTTCTATTTCTAACAACAGAAATAAATTAACAAATAATTGAAAGATTTGAAGGGTAACAATGGTTTTTTAGTCGAGAGTGTTGTTGTTTGTAGTAATTGGACAATACTTTTAAGAAGACAGAGTGTTGTCTTCCTTCATTTCAGACAACGATTGCGTACCATTGTGTGATCCGTGTAACAGACGGCGGCTCAATATTCAACGGTTTTCCAAGGTATCAGACAACGGGTAAAAACGCTTGTATGAAGCTGTTTTTCTTGTAGTGAACATAAACTTGGACAAATATCATATCTTTATCATACAATTTATAAAAAAGAGTTTTATCTATGACACCTCTAATGAAACCATTTTCAAGTAAAAATTTAGAGAGAGTGTCATACAATGTCCTCGGTACTTGCTTGAGTCCATAGAGAGCTTTGAATAGAAAATACACAAAATCAGCAAACTCTGGATTTTCAAAGCCAGGAGGCTATTCAACATATACTTCGTCTTCTAACTCTCTATTCAGAAATGCACTTTTCACATCCATTTTGATAGAGTTTGAAATAGAAATGTTATGTGAACGCCAGAAATATCCTAATGACTTCAAGTCATAATAAATTCCCTCTTCCTGGGAGTAACACTTTGCCACCAGTCTGGCTTTGTTCCTTGTAACAATGCCATCACTGTCTAACTTGTTCCTGTATACCCATTTAGTGCCAATTATAGATCCATCTTTTAGCCTGAGTACCAGTGTCCAGACTTCTTGTCTCTTGAACTTATTGAGCTCATCTCCCATGGCAAGAACCCAATCTGGATCAGTTAATGCATCTTCAATCTTCTTTAGTTCTTCTTGAGATAGAAAAACTAAAAATAAACATTCATTTGAAGTTGCACTTCTGGTTCTAACTCCAACATCTGGATCACCTNGTTCTTCTTGAGATAGAAAAACTGAAAATAAACATTCATTTGAAGTTGCACTTCTGGTTCTAACTCCAACATCTGGATCACCTATGATCAATTAAAAAGGATAATCTCTACTCCATATCCTTTCCCTTGGTAGGTTTGATCTTGATGATTCACCTTTATATACAATTTGATGTTGTGTTCTGCTAGTAGATCCATCATCTCCTTCTGAGTTGCTGTCAGGATGACTTATTGATCCACGATTGGTATTAGTAGTATCTCCAGTCTTACCATTATTTCCACCACTATTACCTGGGTCATTATCATTATTGTTATCATCATTTCATGCTACAACTTCAGGTTCTTCTTCGTCATCAGAATATGAGTCTAGATAATTATCAATTTTTAATGAATCAGAAGAATCTTCAGTTTGGATACTTGGGACTTTAGTGTTGGTCCCTGATATTGTAGAAGGGGGGGGGGGGTTG
>QRFB01001253.1:24369-48952 GCA_008931105.1 Oenanthe javanica | reverse complement strand
TAAAACTCGGTATGACTTATCAAAAGCTCGGTATGACCTTTTGAAAGTCATATCCGGATTTTATTTAATTAAATAAATCATTCGGTATGACCTTTTTCAAAAGAAATCTCGGTATGACCTTTAATAAAGCAGACTCGGTATGACTTATTAATATATATATATATATATACATACATAGCTCGGTATGACTTATTTAAGTCATACTCGGTATGACTTATTTAAGTCATACTCGGTATGACTTATTTAAGTCATATTCGAAATATATATATATAAGTCATATTGATTCATTTCTTTTCTAATAAATTAATTCTACTTAAATTAATTAAATAATTTATGAATTAAATTAAATTCAATCTTGAATTAATTTAATTAATATAAATTAAATAATTAATTTACTTAGATTGTAGAATTAAAATATTATAGAGATCCGATTAAACTGCAGTCTTCTTGATTTCTCTTTGTCTTCAGATCTTGAAACCTCTTGATTTAAATGAAGAATAAATATTATTTTAGTTGACACACAAATGTACTGTCTGGTTCATTTGTGTCATACTAATAAATATTCTCCATTTAATTAACTTTTAAATAGAGGCCTTCTGTCATATTTTCTTCTTCACTGTTTTCATTCTTCTTCTGGAATCTACTTGTAGTAACCACTTGAAATCTTCCATATTTTCTGTCTTCTATAGAAGTACTACCACAATATTATTTTCACTGACGCTTGAACATATAAATGAACTTCTTCCAGTGTTGAGTAGCAATCCCACAAAATACCTCTGATACTTGGATCCTCTGTGATTAGTTGACTGTCTTTGTCTTGATTCCTATTTAGTGTTTAGTATTTACTTCTCTTTATTAGTTAGAGTTGAGTTTCCATCTAATTATTACAAATAGGCCTAGTCATATGCCTTTCATTTAGTGTCATCAAAAGTAACATTGACACTTTCTTTTACTTAGTGTTGATCAATTATGTACAACCTATATGATCTTCTTGAATAACCGACAAAAATAGCTTCATGTGCCTTGACCTCGAACTTTCCACGATGTTGATCTCCATCTTTCAGCACATAACATTTTGCTTCAAATACATGAAAGTACTTGAATGTAGGTTTCTTGCCTGCCATTAATTCATAGGGAGTCTTCATATGATCTTTGTTGATTAGAGTTCGATTCTGGGTATAACATGTTGTGTTTACAACTTCAGCCCAGAAGTAGATAAGTAACCTTGATTCACTTAACATTGTTCTTGCAGCTTTAATCAGGGTTCTATTTTTCCTTTCTACAACTCCATTCTGTTGCGAAGTTCTTGGTGCTGAATATTGTTTTGTTATCCCCTCCTCTAAGCAAAAGTTATTCAGAATTTCATTCTTGAATTCTGTTCCATTATCTGATCTGATTACCCGAACAACTAACTTTGAATCTAACTCAATCAACTTTACATGATCAATCACCAATTGTAGAGTTTCATCCTTAGAGTTCAAGAATAAAACCCACGTGTACTTTGTGAAGTCATCTACAATCACTAAGGAATATTTTTTCCTTAACATAGACATATTATTGACTGGACCAAATAAATCCATGTGTAGGAGTTGAAGTGGTTCAGTGATGTTCGTAGTATCTGTGCCTCTATGAGTTGCTTTCTTTGACTTCCCTTTCTGACATGCCTCACACAATCCTTCTTGTGTAAATTCTATCGGAGGAAGTCCTCTCACCAAATCCCTCTTGACTAGAGAGTTCATTGTTTTGAAATTTTGGTGTGAGAGTTTCTTGTGTCATAGCTAGCTTTCTTCTGATGAAGCCTTTGAATAGAAACAGTTTGCTTCATATTTAGTTCCTAAGTTGAGATCAGCTACGCACAAGTTTTCTTCCTTTAATCCACGTAAGGCCAGTTTGTCGTCTTTAGAATAAGTTATTAAATACTTTTCCTTGATAAAGTTTACTTTGTTTCCTTTGTCACAGAATTGACTGACGCTGAGTAGATTATGCTTAATTCCTTCCACTAAAGAGACATTTTCAATGATAACATTCCCAGTGTTTAACTTGCCATATCCCGTAGTCATTCCTTTATTGTTATCTCCAAAGGTGATGATTAGACCAGCTCTTTCAACCACGTCTGATAGCAGGGCTCTATCTCCGGTCATATGCCTTAAAGATTCGTTGTCTAGGATCCATACAACCTGGTTTACCTGTTTAAATCCCTGCAAATATCAAACGGATTAATTCGTCTTCGGAACCCCAAACTGATTGGGCCCGACATACTTAAAGAATTGACATTTGTCATCTTTGACAACAGATCCTTTTCAAATAATAGCATCATCCTCCTTGACTAAACCTACCTTCATATAAACAGTCTTAACAACTTTCTGTTTAGACTTAGGAATATATGTTTCCTTCTTGACAGGTGAAGGAATCACAGTCTTGGATTTTGCAAATTTATTATTGATGTATTGTCTAGGTGTCATGTTATCTTTATTAGCAATCATGCGTTTAAAATAAGTAGTCATAGCATTAAAAGCACATAACATACAATTTAAAATACCACAAGGTTTATGGCATACATTAATAATAGGCATGTTATTCAAAACAGTAGGTGTCTTAATAGTTTCTACTTCAACTTTATGAGCAGTTTTAAAATTCTCAGTAGAATGATATCTATTATTACTATTCCTATTATTAACAAACGTATTAGGTCTGTTCACATTATTCTTTAAGTGTTTAGCACCTATACCAGGATTGGGCAATCTAGAAAGTCCTACATCTTCCACTGGTATCTTAGGTGCACTCTTCTCTTTTTTGACATTAACTCTTTGTATGTCCTTAGCATGTTCATCTGTTTTCTTTTCTTCCTCGAGATCCTCTAACTTCATTTCATAGGCAATTAAGATAGAGCTCTCAAGGATTGGTTCAACTATAGGGGTTATGAAAAGAGGTTTAGGTGTGTCTTTAAAAACATGTGGGATACCCCTTTCTTCGGCACTTTTTTCTGAATGTGGTTATGTTGCTTGACTTTCATACTGATTTACTCAAAGCCTATTCCAACTTTTCGGTTTATCTCCTGTTGGTCAATTAGGTTCTTTACAATATAAGAGGAATTCTTATAGGCTAGACACTTCTTCTTCTATTTGATTTCTGAGATAGGATTTAACTTTAACATAACAACTAACTCTATTGACTTGAAAAGCTAAGTCATCAGTCAATTTCTTACATTTGTTTTTTACCATGTTTATAGTATCATTCTCATCATGTAAAACTTTTTTTGCGAGAATTAGTTTTTAAAATTTTCTCTTTCACCATCTAGTTCTTTATCTAGCAATGCAAACATTTTAGGGCAATGAGGATTTACATATATTCCTCTTTGTCGGGTGGGAGACAGTGATTCCTCGGATGAAGCCATAAGAGCAAGATTTCCCAGCTCTTCCTCATCATCATTGTCTTAGTCATCCCAGCTTTTTCCCTCTACTAGATAAGACTTGCCTTAAATTTTTTTCACAAGTGCATCATACTTTTCCTTGAGCTCTTCATAAGACTCTCTCTTCTTCCCTTGCTTAGGCTTCTTGCATTCTGTTGCAAAGTGGCCTAGCTCATTGTAGTTGAAGCAACGAAACTTGCTTCTATTAACTAAGCTAGTCTTGTAGCTGCTTTTTGATACAACTGTTGAAGAACCTCCTTTATGGAACCTTCCAAAATTTACTTTAACTCTGTAAGATGAGTTTTTTCGAAATCTCATATTGCCAAACCTCTTGGCAACCATAGCTAGAGATTCATCTTCTAGCTGATCTAGTTCTTCCAAAGAGTAGAACTCATCATCTTCTTGTTTATCTGAAGTATGTCCAAATTCTGGAATCACATACTCCATTGAACTGTTAGAAGGCGCAACAACCTTCCCTTCCATCTTCTCAGGTGATTCCACTAACAGTGCTTCAGAGGAACTCAGAACCTTACCTCTGCCATATGTTTCTCTTGTCTGGATCTGCTCCAATTCATAGGTCTTTAGCACTCCGTAGAGTGTATCTAGTGTAAGTTCTTTCATATTCCTAGACTCCAGATAGTTGCGATCCTATGTTCCAGATGCTCTGGCAAGGTTAGCAAAAACTTCCTGTTGACCTCCTGGTTCTGATAATATTTCCCATTGAGGTTGAGCTCGTTTATTAATTTATTCAATCTCTGAAACACCTTAGAGATACCCTCAGTAGGGTTGGATCTAAACTGCTCGTACTAGGAGGTGAGGATCTCCAGTATATTCTCTCTGACTTCTTCAGTCCCTTCGTTGGTTATCTCTATTGTATCCTAGATCTGTTTGGCGTTTTTACAATTGACCACGTGATTGTACATGACGTAGTCTAGGGACTCTATCAATATGAGTTTGAGATTGTTGTCCAGGGACACATATTTCTTTTCTTCATTTATGTAGTCAGCTAGACTTTTTGGAAAATCTCTGTAAGGAATTACGACCCCATATAACTCGTGTTGGAGAATAACTGTTATTGGGGGTTCAACACCATTGGCCAAAATTAATGCATATTTGGTATTGACAATCCCAATGAATAGTAGCATTTTGTGTTTCCTCAAATTGTAGTGATCTTTATCAAATTGTGGAATTTCAATGCTCATCACTTTTTGTGTCCTCGTCTTTAATAAGATTAAAAATTAAGTGTTTAAAAAAATATTTTAATTTTTGACTTAAAACAATTTTTGATCAAAAATAATTTTTATGGAAAAATAATTACTTCTAATAAAAATTATTTTGAATTAAAAATAATTTTTGAGATCTGTATGAGTTGCGGAATATTTGGTTCAGATCTGACATTAAAAATATCAACTAGCTCTAATATCAATTGTTGGTCCCTGATATTGTAGAAGGATGGTTGAATACATTATCTAAAATTGTCGTAGAATTTTAGATTTAAAAATATTGTTTTAATTAATCACAAAATATTAATTTTAATGAAATATGGTTCAAGTAGAAGATATAATTTTAACTTAAAAAGTATTACAAAATTAATCTGATGAAAAGTGTATATAATTGATAAAGTGATCTAGAACGAATTCGACATGAAGTGTTCGAGTTTAACAATTATATTCCAAACTTGCACAAAAATCTGTGAATATTACAATGCATATAAATTTATGAATTTGATTGATTTTTAATTGACACTAAAATATGAAGTACTTGCCTCATATTTATAGAGGATTCATAAAGCTTATATGACTTTCCAGAACAGGATAATTTACAAACTTTATTTAAGTCTATATGACATTTTTAACACTTGTATGACTTTTAAAATAGTTGGGTATGACTTCTCAAAAATTGGTATGACTTTTTTTATTTAAAAAAATTGGTATGACTTTTTAATTAAATAAAATAGGTATGACTTTCTTTAATTTGCTCGGTATAAGTTTTTATCAAATTGATCCAGCATGACTTTTTAAGAAGTAAATCGGTATGACTTTTGAATTTGGATCGGTATGATATTTGCCTTCATAATTCGGTATGACTTTCTTTGAAACTCGGTATGACTTTTTTATCAAATTAATCGGTATGAATTTTATTCATATAATTCGGTATGAATTTTTAATGAGTCGTTTGAATTATATTAAAAGTANATATTAAAAGTCATATTAAGTCATATCTTTTATAATAAATTAATTCTACTTAATTTAATTAGTTAATTTATAAATTAAATTAAATTCAACTTGAATGAATTTAATTAGATAAATTAAATAATCAATTAACTTTTGATAGTAGAATTAAAATACTATCTTGACTTGTATAACTGTGATGTCAGTTCTGAAATCTTCCCGTCTTTACTACGTCTTCTGTCATAAAACCACTTGAGCTAGATGATTAATATTTATTATTTTAGTTGACACACAAATGTACTGTCTGGTTTATTTGTGTCATATTATAATAAATATTCTCCACCTTTTAACTTTAAGATGTGGTCTTCTATCCTTCTTTAACTATGTGTTTTAGATGTGGAATCTGAAGAGGTACCAAGGACACTAGTGCATAAAGGTTCAAACCTAGAAAAAGGTAAAATTGATACGTCTGAAGACTGAAGATTTAGATATGTTAAGATATAAATAATGTAATATTAGTTCAGTCTAGAGGAACATCTATCTTATATTTATCTTTCAAAACATGTATCTGAAAAATTGTTAAATATAATACGACAACTTTTTATTATTTACAGTTTTTACATGTCGTATTACTTTCTTAGTTGTTAGTTGAGTTATCCTCTAGAAATTTGTATGTTAAATGTTTAACAACAAATAGGGGAGATTGAAAGGCATATGACTAGACATATTTATAATAATTAGATGACAACTCAACTCAGATAAAAAATTGAAATAAATAATAAATATGATAACAGGAATCAAGATTAACAAAGCCAACTAGACACAAAGAATCCTAATATTAGAAGTGTTCTAATGAAGCTACTACTCTATACCAGAAGAAATTCATTAATATGTTCAAGCGTCCGTGAAAAATAAAGAAGTAGTATTTCAGAAGAGTGCAGAAGATTCCAAGTGGCTAGTACAAAGAGATTCTAAGAAAAAAATTTATTAAAGACAAAGATAGAAGCAAGAACAAGACCGAAGATCACAACTTTTAAAGTTAAAAGATGAAGAATACTTATTTAGTATGACACAAATGAATCAGACAGTACATTTGTGTGTCAACTGAATTAATAAATATTTTTCACCTAAGCTCAAGTGATTTTCAGACAGAAGACAGTGAAGACATGAAGATTCAAGTCAAATCTACAGTGGTTGTGCAGTGAAGAAACTAAATTAATTCTACTATCAAAAGTTAATTAATTATTTAATTTATCTACTTAAATTAATTCACCTTGAATTAATTTAATTTATAAATTATTTAATTAAAAATTGGCGGAATTAATTAAGTTAAAAGAACATTTTATTTATTAATTAAAGAAAGTCTTGTTGCACTTTAATAGAAAGTCTCACTGAATCTCATCAACAAGGCTTTCAAAAGTCTTACCGAATTTTCTTAAGACTTTACAAAAAGTCTTACCATAATATTTCTTAAAGACTTTTTATTAAAAGTCTTACCGAAATATTTCTGAAAGACTTTAATCAAAAGTTTTACCAAATTTTCAATAAGACTTTTCAAAAGTCTTAGCGACCATTTCAAAAGTCCTACCGATTTTTGAAAAGTCTTACCGAGCAGAAAAAATCTTTGCCAACTTATTAAAAAAGTCTTGAAGGCTATTTTATAAAGTCTTTTTGATTTTTTAAATAAGTTTTATTCAAAAATCTTCCTAGCTTCAACCTCTATAAATATGAGGTGAATGACTTCATTATTTCAAGATTAAAAAATATTCAAATTCAGCAATTTGTATGCATTGTAATATTCACATATTTCTGTGCAAGTTTGGAATATAATTGTTAAACCTGAACAATTCATGTCGAAATCGTTTTAGAACACTTTATCAATTATATACGCTTTTCATCATATTAATTTTATAATACTTTTTAAATTAAAAATTATATCTTCTACTTAAACAGTATTTCTTTAAAATTAATATTTCATAATTAATTAAAATAATAATTTTTAAATCTGAAATTCTGTGATAAATTCAGATATTGTATTCAACCTCATTTCTACAATATCAGGGACCAACAGAATGTGTATTTAATATCTTAAGCTAAGTTTGAACTCTTAGCCGAGGAACTCAAATATTTATTTTTTTTAAATAACCTAATTTTTTCAATTTGATCTAAACCAATAAATTAATAAGGTTTTTGAATTCTCAATATAATAATTTATCTTGTATGTGTAACTATACGTATAAAGTTACCCTAATATCTCATATAATATATTAAATATTTTTATAGAAATGATTTGGATTAAAAACTCTAATCATCCCTTTCACAGGCTCCATCCATCTTTGTGTGTGTAAAACCATAATATTATCTCTACTCTATTCTAATGTAATAATAATACATAATAATGTCTGATATATTATATGTCTCTGTATAAATCTAATATAAAAAGAATTTTAATATTTTAAATCAATTATAAAAAGATTTCCTAAATAAAATAGAATTCTCCAATAAAAATTCGTAACTAATTTTTTTGTCTAGATTACGGGATGCTCGAGTTGGATTTTGGATGTTGGACCACCTCAGAATTAAAGATAATATTATAAGTTTCGCGTGAACTGTAAAATCGTCCAATTCTGATTTCGAAAACTCAAAATTTCGCTCAAATAATGTCTCCTAAGTAGCATAATAATTACGAATTTTCTTTTTAATTTAACTCCAAAATAGCTCTTTAACTTCAAATTTATATATTATTAAGATATTTAAGTGGTCGTTTGGTTCGTGTTATTTAGGTATCTGGTATAGGTTTTGTTCATTTCAAACTCATAAATGGTGTTTGGTTTAAAATTTTAAAATTTAATCTCATACCTCAAACCCACAAGTAATGAGTTTTTGATACCTTAGAAGGTGGTGAGTATGAACTATAAGTATAGGGAATCAAACTAAAAATTATTATTATTATCTTTATTTATAAAATTATATGTTAATTATTGAAATAAAAAATTTATAATGATATTATTTAATGTTTGAGAAATAATAATGGTTTATTTTTCATATTAACTATTTATATTTTTATCTTCATTAAAAAATATATTAAATTAATAAATTCATTCTTTTATTCCACCAAACACATGATATCAAGAATAATACTTCATACCCATACCACCTTAACCCGATTTCTAATTATAAGCTGATACCACCACGTGAACCAAACTACCCTAATGAAGCGGTATGAATATGGTTTTAGGGTCTTCTTGTTGACGTATTGTTTCATTATGGTATCCGGCTATCAGAAGGGAGACTTTTTCCACACAGCAGTAACCCGCTTCTTGCTCATCGCTTTGGGGGCTGGTGTCAGTTTGGTGGTTAATATCTGCATCTACCCTATGTGGGCTGGGGAGGATCTGCACAATTTAGTAGCAAAAAACTTTACCCGTGTTGCTGACTCTTTGGAAGGTTAATAGACACTTAAATATATTACATTTGGTGAAAGAGGAATTTTGTAAAAAAAAATAGTGCTTATGCGAAGTTTGTATGTTGCTTTGTGTGAAGTAAATATTACCCTAATGAACACCTTGACTAGTACACAATGCCGCGATACATGTATAATGGTTGACCATATGTAGCAATTGGTATATTCTATGACTTGCTATATTTATTGATTCCTTAAATCTTCTTCTCAGGCTGTATCAGTGGTTATCTTCATTGTGTTGAATATAAGAGGATCCCTTCAAAAATTCTTACTTACCAAGCTTCTGACGATCCAGTGTATAGTGGCTACAGATCAGCTGTGGAGTCTACCAGCCAAGAGGATGCTCTGGTAACTATCTGCTGATTACCCTTTGTTACTTTAACTTGCACATTTTAATATTTCTATTAGCACTCATTCATATTTGCAGTTGGGTTTTGCTATTTGGGAGCCGCCTCATGGTCCTTGCACTAAGCTTAAATACCCCTGGAAAAACTATGTCAAAGTGGGTGGCTCGTTAAGGCATTGTGCATTCATGGTCATGGCATTGCATGGATGTATACTCTCTGAAATACAGGTTATTTAATTTCTTTTTTATTTCTTTAGATAGACGCTGCTTAATAAATGGATAACACACTCAATATGTGATGTGTATAAAAATCAAGAGCCTATTGAATACAGTCAAAATAGTTGTCGGGATCTTTTTTAAGTACACATTCTGGATTCTATACTTCGAGTCCATTTAACTGGCACCAGAGTTTTCTCACACGTGATATTCTGTTGAAGTCCCTTCTATGTAGTTCTGGGCACATCTGAACCCGTAAGAACTTTACACTATTACAGGACGTGGGATTCTAGTGATTCTTAAGAGCATAAATATATAAGTTCAGCAGGGACAGACGATGTGGTATACTTTTTAAATGTAAATGCCATGATCTTTATTTATTTTTTTAATTATTTTTATTCGTATCCCTTATCATATATATGCCTAAATGAGATAATAACAAGTTATGTACTGTCTTTCGATACGGAAACTCGTGGCATATGATATTGGTCTACTTGTAATATTTTCCTTTCGTGTGTCCAGCTATTTAATTTTTAGGATATTCATTAATATCTTTGTAAGTGTTATTTCTCATTTACGTGGTGATATGTTGAACATTATTGATTTCACTTTTATGTAGGCTCCAGCTGAGAGAAGACTAGTTTTTCGAGATGAACTGCAGAAGACAGGTACTGCAGGTGCCAAAGTATTACGTGTGATTGGAAATAAATTAAAAAAGATGGAGAAGTTAGGAACCATGGATATACTTGATGAAGTGCATGAAGCAGCAGAGAACTTGCAGAAAAAGATTGATAAAAAATCATACCTTCTCGTCAATTCAGAAGACTGGGAAATTGGAAAACCAGCAATAGTACTAGAGGATCCTCAAGATTTTCAAACAACAGATAGTGACGATAAAAGATTCCCAGAATACAAGTCTCGCAGTTAAATTGTGCTAGATCTTAGCTCACTACAAGGGAACTGGGATTTCAGCAAATCTAACATAGATTACAAATCTAACACAATCGAAAGCTTCAGTAAAAACAATTCTGCAGCTTCTAACCAAGAAGAGTCGAAGACGTAAGAAAGTGCCAGTGTGTTATCTTTGGCAACGTTTGCAACGCTTTTAATCGAGTTTGTTGCAAGGCTCCAAAATCTCGTGGATTCATTCGAAGAATTGAGCGTCAAAGCAAACTTTAAGGAAGCTAATGATGAGTTAGTTGAAGAAATAGAGGTTATGAGCCTGTGGACTAGGTTTTCTAGGTGTTTCAAATCTAAGAAAAGAGAAGACTCTTTATTAGTTTAACTAATGTTGCATAAAACATTGATGGGTTGCTTTCAGTGGTGGTTGTATATATTTATAGAAGACTTACAAGTACAACTGTACAATTTATCAATTATGTTAAGTGTTATAAAATGCATTATTTGTACAATTTTTCGTCTTAGTAATCTCTACTGGATATCAAACACACGTAATTGCAGAGTTCTATTTCATACCCATCAGACTCGTAGATTACACATAAATGAACTTTGCGTCAACCATAGAAATCATATCTCCAAAATAAATATAATACAGTAATACAAATAAACTTACATAACAAAAAGAAATGCAAATAAAGTGAAATTGCAACAAAAAAATACAAATAATTACTGTCGCAAATATTAATATTGAAAATGCAAACTTAGATGGAACTATAAGTATCATTTATTTATGCATCATTCCATGGTTGACCGGTGGTGTCATTGCAATATTGGTTCGCTGCTGCAAGGCTAAGTTCCCCTGATATCCTGCATAATCAATCCACATCACATAAGTAAAAAAAAAATGAATAACATAAAATCGGTATGCTTAAGAAGATATATTTAACAAGAGAAGACGAGATATTACCAAGCAGAAGTTTCCATTATTTCTTTCGGTTTTGGTTTAAATTTTTAGTGTTTCGCGGAATGATTTTGAATTACAAAATGAGGGAAACAAGAATAATTACCTATGGAGGGGTCAAATCCTCTCTGGCGAAGCTCTCTGTATTCTTGACAAAGAGCACAGGGCTCACAGAAGCAATGAGTGAACCAATCTGGTGCAGGAGCCTCCATCAATTGGTATCGGCTTCTCAGCTTTGTCCGATAAGAACATGAAACAATGCATGGAATTCCTAGACAGGCCAACGCCGCACCATACAGCAGTCCCTGAGTCGTGCATGCTGTACATTTAATTCATTACATTTGTCATTTCACTATTTATAATAATGGCGAAAAAATATATGAAACTAATTATAAATATATGTCTTTCATGTGTGTAGAAAGCTTACAAGAGTGGCCGTTGTCAATGATCTCCGCGATTTGTCCAAATGTCACACATGGAAAGCATGCTGTGATTAAAGCTGGAATTCATGCAACACAAAAGTCAATTAATCTGTATTTTCTTAGATCTTGCAGGAGTTGATCATGATTCATGCACACATCTAGCTAGTACCATATTATTATATATTTACCATTTTGCGGATCCTCCAAGCATCCAAATAACTCAGTGTGCCAGCTCTCAGTACCAAGATTCGGTTGAATTTGTGGATAGCCTAGAGTTGCAGGTCCAGGCGACATCATATTCGGCTGAACCATCTGTGGTGGATTCTGATTATATACTTGTGGATTTTGTTGATATTGAAATTGGAACTGCTGAGGCTGAGGCTGAGGCTGAGGCTGAGGCACTTGATATTGTGGTTCATTTTGAAATTGGGGTGGAGGTGGCGGAGGGTATGCTGGAGGTGGTGCGAATTGACTTGGTTGTGCTTGTTGATTATAGTAATCTTGATCAGAAGGCTGATGATCTAGATTTTCATTGCCTTGTTGATCTTGGTTCTCTTCTTCTGGACGCCCCATTGCTTAATTATTAATCAGAAAGAGCGTGAGAGTGAGTTACAAAGTATAGTTCTACAACATTGTTTTTATAGGGAAAAATAGATGCTGTAGACTATTTCTATGTTAACGAGTTCATGCAGGTGCGTATTTTAATACAAGTTGACTACAAAATAAAGTACACGACACTGTTACGATGTCGACTTGATTTACTGTAGTTTGGTGGATAATATGTACGATCTGTCAACATGGCTAAATTAAACTCGTTACATTGACTTTGCATGGCATTATGTTATGTCGTGAAATTAAGACTTTTTCAATTTTTTTTTAATATCAAAACATGATAGCATCGGAAACCAAGAAAGATTATAAAACATCTAAAAGTCTAATGCACACAAATATAAAACTAAATATCAAATTAAGACTTTTTCATTTTTTTTTAATATCAAAACATGATAGCATCGGAAACCAACAAAGATTATAAAACATCTAAAAGTCTAATGCACACAAATATAAAACTAAATATCAAATCAAGTACACATAATATCACATCTTAAAAACAAAAACCAATCTCTTACTACCCCCAATTTTACATAATCACAATCACATATATTAGTTTTTAAAAAGTGCATAACAGAGCTAACATTTGCGGTACACACATTATCAACCCAAAAGAAATAAATTCAAATTTCTTTTAGTTGCAGTACACATAACAATACATAAAAAAAATATTCTATAAATTGCTACCCCCAACTATACGAGTAAAATAATTTCTAATATCTATCGGTTGCGGTACACACAATATTACATCAAAAATAATTTTAAACTTTTACCAGTTATAGCACACGTAATAACACAACCAAAAAATATATTTATACTGCTAATTGTTACCCCCAATCATATATGTGATCACATGCATTCAATTACTAATCTAAAAATCTAATACCAAATATCATAAAGAACATGAATCTTTATTTAATTTAAAATCTTGGTATATAACACAATTATATAACTTACATACCTTGACTTATATTCATAAGATATTTTCAAACCCAACATGATAGAAGAATATGTCTCTCAAATATTTTCATTTTTTTAGATGTTACTTCTCAATTTAATAGATGAAGTTGTTGTGTATTGCAAGCGGAATAGGTGGATTCGACTAATACTTTATATGCAGTGAAAGAGTAAGTATTTGAAAATGAAAATATTGCAGTGTTTTATATAAGAAAGTGTTTGATATTAACAATCCTGCCCTTTTAAAATTGTGTAGGATATATTTTAATTCAATGGTCAGTAAAATTTGTGATTGTGTTGTAGATAAAAATATCAAAAAAAATTTGCTAAATGAAAAACATCATTTTTTTTTACTAGAAAGCATGTAACTGAGTGTTTGGTAATAATTTAAAATAAATTTTGTGGAAAAATGTTTTTGGTCCCCATGTTTTTGTAAAAAACTACTTCAACTTTTATAGAATGTAACTACAAGTTTTAATATAAAACCTTAAAAAAATATTATTTTTTTACATTACATCTCGAAACATAAACAAATCAAAAATATTTTAAACAATCATCTAATATTTCTGATATTACAGTTATCAGAAATAACTGATATGCATATTATTTTTAGCCAAATAACAATATGCATCCTGTATCACAGTTATCTTGAACAATAGTCTCAAAAGGAGCCGAAATGATACATGATGCATATTGTTATTTCGCTATCTGTTTCCTGATTTTAAAAAAAATAATAAATAAATTGTATATTTAGTATATATTTTATTTATATATGATAAATATAAGTTAATTATTTGAAGTCGTAAATATATAAATATAAAAGCATATAAATTATAATTAGTAGAAAATGTAAAAATATATACACACCTATATATATTATATTAAATATTGAATTTTATTCTAATTTTTTCAAATATTACTAAACTTTAATTCGGACAGGCTTAGCTCAGGTGTTTTGAAATTCCAAAACTTTATCAAATCGAATTTCACAAAAAAAATATAAGATTAGTTGGAGATACAGCTAGTCAAACTTTTCCAAGTTAGATTTTTTCTCAATTATGCAGAATTTTAAACTCCGAAATTCTTTCTCATGTATTAGTATATCTGTATATGTAGTATTTTCATACAGTACGTGGGTAAAAGAATCACAAATAGACAAGTTGCTTGAAATAGACAAGACAGCACGAACACGTAATTCGATTTTTAAAGAAGTTGCTTGGGAAAGAGAATTCGTAGACTTTAAAGACGTTGACATTGTAGTATAGAAACAAGCCAGTTTGTCAACGCGGTGTTGACTTGGAATTTCACAAAAGGAGCTGTCTTTCGGATATAATTGCATTCTAATGATTTGGAGTATTCGTGCTAAAATAAATATTTTTATATTAAGAAGTTAAAAATTGATTTTTGATCGTAAAATAAAATTTTAATTTTAATTTACAATTTTAAAATTGCATCAAATATACTTAAATATAATTATATTTTAATAAATTAATATTTAAATAAATAATTATATTTGTCATAATTGATTTAATTACAAATTTCACCTTATTTTAACTCTAACATGTTTATGGACAATTGTAGTACAGTAATATTATAAGTACAAAATTATTTTCCGAATTCACGTTCCAAATGACATGAGGACAATGATGATTTGTTATTATGCAATATTTGAGTTAGTGAAATTTATGTGAATGAAGGGTCTATTAATAATTCCGAGTCAAATCTGAGCTTTTTTCATAATTGGGTCAAATTATGAATCCGTATCACAAATAAGTGCTATTACATAACTACTTGGATAATCAACAAACCCGCGATAGTCTCATAAAAGATCATGATTTGTTTTTACATTTAATAGTAGCACTCGACCTTATATATTGAACTAAAATCTCCGCATGTTTGTGGGATTGGTGTATTACAAACTCTTTCACTTAAATTTCTAAGGTCCTCGTAAGACCGAATACAGATTGCCCGTAGGCTCTGATCGTACCTCTCTAGCAATTATGGGATAATATCAATTAGCTTCGTGTCTTTACCCCCGGACCTCTTTCCATAATGGGATAATACCACCAGTCTTCGATCGTCTTCTCACTTCCAGCAACTTGACCAATCAAACTTTCAAGATTGAGTTGGTTTTGAATACCATATGTGACAACCCATGTCAAATCTCGAGTCTTTTTTGAAATCAGGTCAAGTCCTGAATCTTTATCACAAATAAGCGCGGAATACAATGACCTAAATGCAACAACTTAAATAATTTAAAAGCCTACCACAGACCCTTAAAAGATCATGATATGTAGTTGCATTTAGTAGTAGTACTCCACCTTATATATTAAACTAAAATCTCCACATGTTTTGATGTGGGACTTGGATGCTACAGGATAAGTTAACTCTTTGAATATATTTCAATGTATTTTACTCATATAGCTAAAAAAAATTATTTTTAAAATTTTATTTTTGTGTGTTAAAATATGTGTTTAATATTTAATGAAAAATTATTATTATTTTAAATATGTGGGCAAAATACATTCAGTTTTATCGAAAAAATCAATGACTTATAAAAGAATTAGTGGGGATATAAAATTTTGCCCATATAAAATTGTAATGTCTAAAATTATAGTTTCTACCTTAAATAAAATATTAAAAATACTATTAAAATATAAATAGTATTCTATTTAGAATCCACATTTAAAAATTTTAAATTTCCTTCCACCGGCTAGAAAGTGGTTAAGGGATCATACTTATAATTTAATTGTTAATGATCCTGAAAGTGGTGTTCAAACTAGAAGAGTTATTCAGAATGAATGCTTGTATATATGTTTCTTTTCAAAGAATAAACCAAAGAAGGTTGAAGAAGTNCATGTTTGTGGGATTGGTGTATTACAAACTCTTTCACTTAAATTTCTAAGGTCCTCGTAAGACCGAATACAGATTGCCCGTAGGCTCTGATCGTACCTCTCTAGCAATTATGGGATAATATCAATTAGCTTCGTGTCTTTACCCCCGGACCTCTTTCCATAATGGGATAATACCACCAGTCTTCGATCGTCTTCTCACTTCCAGCAACTTGACCAATCAAACTTTCAAGATTGAGTTGGTTTTGAATACCATATGTGACAACCCATGTCAAATCTCGAGTCTTTTTTGAAATCAGGTCAAGTCCTGAATCTTTATCACAAATAAGCGCGGAATACAATGACCTAAATGCAACAACTTAAATAATTTAAAAGCCTATCACAGACCCTTAAAAGATCATGATATGTAGTTGCATTTAGTAGTAGTACTCCACCTTATATATTAAACTAAAATCTCCACATGTTTTGATGTGGGACTTGGATGCTACATGATAAGTTAACTATTTGAATATATTTCAATGTATTTTACTCATATAGCTAAAAAATTATTTTTAAAAATTTATTTTTGTGTGTTAAAATATGTGTTTAATATTTAATGAAAAATTATTATTATTTTAAATATGTGGGCAAAATACATTCAGTTTTATCGAAAAAATCAATGACTTATAAAAGAATTAGTGGGGATATAAAATTTTGCCCATATAAAATTGTAATGTCTAAAATTATAGTTTCTACCGTAAATAAAATATTAAAAATACTATTAAAATATAAATAGTATTCTATTTAGAATCCACATTTAAAAATTTTAAATTTCCTTCCACCGGCTAGAAAGTGGTTAAGGGATCATACTTATAATTTAATTGTTAATGATCCTGAAAGTGGTGTTCAAACTAGAAGAGTTATTCAGAATGAATGCTTGTATATATGTTTCTTTTCAAAGAATAAACCAAAGAAGGTTGAAGAAGTATTGATTGATTCTGATTGGATAACCAAAAATAGGACAATCGTTGGTGTAAAATAGATTTTCAAAAACAAGCTTGATAAAAATGGAACAGTGGTGAGAAATAAAGCGAGATTAGTTGTAAAAACATATTCACAAGAAGAAGATATAAACTATGATGAGAATATTTCACCTGTAGCAATTTGGAAGCAATTAGGATATTTCTTGCCCTTCCAACATATTCAAAATTCAAGATTTATTAAATGGATGTGAATATTGCATTTTTGAATGAGAAATTGGAGGAAGAAGTCTATATGGAACCGCCACCTGGATTTGTAGATCCCAAATTTCCTAATCATGTCTATAGGTAGGACAATGCACTCTATGGACTAAAGAAAATACCTAGAGCATGGTATGAAACTCTGTCAAAATTTCTACTTGACAATAACTTCACAAGAGGTACCATTGAAAAAACTTTATTAAGTAGAAAGCATAACTGTGATATTTTGTTTATCTAAATTTATGTTCATGATATTATATTTGGTTCTAAAAATGATTTTTTTTTGAAAAGTTTAGTAAATTAATGTAGTCTAAATATGAGATGAGCATGATGGGAGAATAAAACTTCTTTTTGGGACTTTAAGTAAAATAGACTAATGAAGGAATTTTAATCAGTCAATCATAATATGTTAAAGAACTATTAAAGAAATTTATTTTGCAAGGCTGTACATCTGCCAACACTCCCATATCATAACTGCCACCAAGCTAAACTCTAACCCTAAAGGAAAAAAGTTGATAACACTAGCTATAGAGGCATGGTTGGCTCAATATTATATTTGTTAGGAATATATTCATTTGATGATGTACACAATACTAAAATAGAGTCTAGCATAGATATATATGTAATAGAATAAGTTTTTTCAGTGTCTGATCAAAGAAAATATAAATCAGTGTCTAGTTAGTCCCTGTACAAGTATCAAGAGTATTCGTACTTAGAAGATTTTCAGGAAAAATAAATTCAGAGTCTAGAACTCAATCAGAGTTTGGAGTTCAATCACAGTCTATAGACAATCAAATTCTATAGTTTGTCAGAGACTGAAGATCATCAAAATCTGAAGGTTTTCAGAGTCTATAAAGCTGAAGCTGAATTTGGGAGATAATCACAATAATAGAATGTCTTCGAAGATAAAGACAAATATATTGCATATATGTTATGGGAAGGAAGAAGAATTACAGAAAAAAACTGTAAGATAATAATTAGGAATTCTATTCCTATTGTAATTTGATTTTCTGTTATTAGTTAATAGGCAGTTCTCTATATAAACACTCTATGTAACCTAATTTGAAAGTGAAAGTTTTTAAGAACATAGAGATAGAAATAATTGATGTAAGAAACACAGAGAACTTGCTAGGGTTTGTGTACACCCTAGGAGAGTTTATATTTATATATCATTAATATAAACAGTATTCATTCATATCTTTATGTTTGTTCTTTGTTCTTAATTCAAAACTTTAATGTACATTAAGCTGATTTTAATCATGTGAAAAGAGTACACAAGTATTCAACCCCCTCTTCTAGTTGTGTAACTGGGAAAACAATTGGTATTAGAGCCAGGTTTAAAATTGATCAAAGATGTGTGGAAACAAATATGACAATTCTAAGATTCTTATGCTCAAAAGGAACGAGTACACCCATTGGAAGGTTAAGATGTTGCACCATCTGGAAGCTATAGACCCTGACTATCTAGACAGAATTCATGATGGACTTTATGTGCCCTCAAGGCTTGTTCCTCAAATAACTGTTGAAGGAAAAATTACTGGAGAGCACTTTGTTGACATATCAAAGGTTGTGTGGTCAAAGAAGGACAAGGAAAATGTCCTAAAGGATGCAAAAGTCAAGAACATCATTTTTAACAGTTTGGACTCTACTCTCACAAACTGTGTTATATCATGCAAAACTGCTAAAGAGATGTGGACAAAACTTGAAGTGTTGTAACGCCCCCAAGACCGGGGTCAGGGATTTGAGTCGTCACGTCATCATCCAATCATGTAAAACCTGCAATAACTCAATAATCCAACGAAATCACATCACAGACCCCTCTCTCTCACACATTCGAGTTATTGCCTTAGAAACGATATACAACCAATATCATTAGTTATTACAAACCAAATGTACAATCCAGGATCTCATGTTATCAATGATAACCTCTATATGAAGTGACATTAATAACTAAATCAATACTGAAAACTTATCCAACTTACTTCTGTAGAATAGTGTTGAACTAAACCATCTTAAAGGTAAATCTCCTACTTTCCTTCATTGAAGTATGGAGCCAATCGAATGTATTAACACTTTCTCTGAAAAATTTAATATAAAAAAGAGTGAGCGAAAGAATGTTCAGAAAATTATCCACTCAATTATCTATGTGACTCTCATCCAAGAATATAATAATCAGTATTATCTCAATAGTATAGCATAAGGTTACCGGTATAGGGTAAGCATAACAAGGTATCTCTCGACGATATATATTGTCGGAGTTTTCTATCAAAAGTATTTATACTTAACATGAAGTTTAGAATACTGTGATACGAACAATTAAGTTCGATATATAAAATAAGACTCTATCGAATATAGTGTTACCACTCTTTCATACTTCTTCTGAAGCTTTTAAAATAAAACTCAATGAACTTATTACATTCACAGTTTTGAAATAATATTATAAATAACTTAGCCAAATAACATCAACTATAGCTTTGCTAAACTCCCATAAATATATTAAGTACCCAGTTCAAGATATTGCAATAATAGTTGCTTCTCATAATAAGCAAATCAAATCACTTTGAACCATAACAATTGTAATGTTTAAAATCAAGTAAAACATTTTGAAAGATTTATAAATTGTTCGATATACATCATGTACCTTCTTAAGTTTTCAAAATAACTTTTCATCAAAATATCTCGGATGAGTAAGGAGAAATATCAATATATCAATCACTGAAAACACCATCGGTAACTCAGTTAATAGGCTTTCATTACGATGTTGCAGCACAATTCCAATTGGAAGATGAGACTGTATGTGGAGCCTTTCACCACGCTTCTACCGTACATACACGATGATTAGTCGTAACATATGACAACTCTTTTTGTTTCTCTACATGTAGAAGGGGGAGCCGACAGAAATTCTACCGCCTTTGATAATCACCTTAGACCTCATATGGGTCAAAGTGTTGGACTGTGCGTCACTCGGCCTCTTACGCTGTATCTCCTAGTCCACTAGAACAATCTATAACCTGGAACTGGAATTTAATCCTAGTTCCCCAAGTGTATCATACTTGTTAATATATTCATCTATCTAACCTAGAACCAGAATTTAATCTTAGTTCCCCAAGTATACCATACTTATTAATAGATTCATTTATCTAACTTAGAAACATAATTTATCTTAGTTCCCCAAGTATATCATACTTGTTAATAGATTAATCTATCTAACCTGGAACCAGAATTTACTCTTAGTTCCCCAAGTATATCATACTTGTTAATAGATTCACATATCTCTGATGGGTTACTTACAGAATATTTGGGGAAGTAAGAATATCACAATGTATGTGTTGACCTCCGTCAACTGATCTCATATTTTGAGGAATGAAAATCATTTGAAAATCACGACCTGGGAGTTAGTCGAAAAATCTATTTGATTTTGATAAGTTGGAAACCCTAACTAAAATAGGGCAGTGATCCAAAAACATAATTGTATTCGAGGAAAGTAAATCATTTATTCACTTCCTAGGATGAATTCCCAATTTGTGATAAGTTAGAGAGTATTTTATTCTTATGTAAAGAACTATAAAATATAAAATAAATGTCTGAGAACCCTCACTATATTTAAATCAATTTTCTGATTGTCAGAAAATATTTCAAATAATTATTAAAGACCTTAAATAATTTTTAGATCAATTTAGAATATTTATTAAATATTTATTAATTGATAAATAATTAATAACCTTTTTAAATGAATATTCAGATTAATCTTCATTTAATTAATTAAATATTCAAATAATATTTATTAAAATTATTAAAATATTTAACGATTTTTTTAAAATATCCAAAATATATTTATTGTAATATTTTTAATCGATATGTAGGAATAATCTGTCTCCGGTAACTTCCGGGGGTTTACGATAGTATTTAGAATAACACTTCCGACTCCCGCTCTACGTTTGAAAATACGAATACCCGCTCTACTCCTAGAGCCTTTATATACACCGACTTATATCTATAATACTTTATAGCATATAAACCAAAACGTTTGTGAAAGATTAAACAACTGTTAAATCAATTCGTAGATTTCGATAAACAGTTATATCACATATCAACAATTTTAAAGACAACAGGAATATTCAAGGTCCAGGTTTCGAAAACTTGCATACGTAGTGATACAAATATTTTAATATGTAAAAAAATAGGGATAGAAAACTTGCTATAAGCATAATTTAATTTCATATGCAAAGTCAAGAATATAACATTTTGAAAATAAATATATAAGGTTGGGAAAACTTACTTGGAGTCCAAGATACATTCTCAGAGTCCCACTCATTCCAGATTTTCTATCAACATATATCATAATCCTGATTAGTAATCTTAATCCCATCAACTACTTATATTACTAATAAGTATAATCGCATATCGAGTCCAATTATGACAACTTCAATTTGTACTTAGTTCTTTTACTAACACTTATCTTACCCGGCATTCACCTCTTCGGCTCTATCTTGACCATTCATAAACCATCTCGTCAACGACTTTTAATCTAATCCTTTTTTTCCAATACATAGTCATGTTATTCCTCAACATCTTTCATATTTTAACCAACTCAAAATTATCCTATTATCCTGGCCAAAGTGGTTCGTCAAAATACAGCCCTTAAAGTTGACTTTCCTGAGAATTACTAGTACATGACTCGCACTCCAATAATTTTAGTAAATCAGAAAATGCATGATTAAATACGAAACTATCTCAAGCAGTTTTTTGAGTACTTGTAATATCTAACATAAAAGATTTGATTTGAAAACAAGATTTAACTTGGTGAAAAGTATTTTAGAATTTGGGTCAACTACGGGGTTTAACTATTTACACCGCTTTCACTAAAACATTCATAACTCACTAACTGTTAACTCAATTGACTCACCGTTTTTGCGTGCACCATCTAGAGAATGTCTAGAATATAATCCATTCAAATTTTGGCCCTGGAAAGAGGACTCATATTTCCGAATTTACTGAACAAGGCAGTAGCTTCTTTAGTGAATAGTGTCATCATGCAACTTTGGTTTTGATATTTTTATAATATCGAAATATTAATGTTTTAATACGAAACCTTTTTGGTGATCTTACTAACTATCCAAGTTATATCATCCAAGTTTCATAATTTTAGTCAACCCTTAAGTGGTTCAATAATAGTCCCAAAATGAGATTAAAGGAGCAGTTTGATTCAATCGAACTACTTTCATTAAATCAGGTTTTTCTCTTAAACCGTAAATCGTATCAACATGATTTTTATACCAAAACAAACTAAAAAACACGATCTACATGTCCACAGGAATTGTTGTTCAAAAACAGTATTTGATAGTTCGAAATGCTTGGTTAAAACAGTCCTAAATTAAACGGGCATTACGATGGCTATAATCGTCACGATTCCCGAATTTAACTATGTTAAATCCATTCACGAATAAACCAATCATTAAAAAAAAAATTAACAACAAAATCAGTTTATAAACTTCATAAACTCATCACCATCATCAACCCATATTATTCAACTAACAATATTCAACCATTTACATCCAAACTCCTTAAATCAACATATACTTAAACATAACTCAAAGTCAAGCTCATAGCTCAAAGTAAATCAAAAGGTGGATGGGGATTATACCTTTGTTGAATCCTTAAACATATTAACAAGAGTTTGTAAGACTTAAAGAAGCCTTGATCTATGCTTATCATCTTTAAACTTGCAAGAGAAAATCAAGAAACAAGTTAGTAATTTTTGGAGTTACTATTCACCCTCATTTTTTAGAAAAGATTTGGCTATGCTATACTAGTTGGATGACCATGAGATTTTGAACATACCTTAAATATGAATATAGAAGCTATGATCAAAATTTGGTGATTTATGGATGAGTAGAACTTGGGTTTTGAATTTCTATTTCCTTGCTTTTCTTGAATAACCGAATGAGGAAGAAGAAATGGGGGAGAGAGATTTTCTTTCTCTTGCTTGAATACTTTCTTGGCTAAAGTGAAATCAAGTGTGATGTTATGTGGTAGTATTTCCAAGGTATGGCCTTAGTCCTTGGCTTGCATTTTCAAAGCATGCCCTAGGCTAGAATAGTGTACATCTTCCTTGTTTTAAGGAACCATGCTCCCTTTGCTTGGTTTGGTTGTAACTAACTAGTTCCTTGCTTGGTTACTCCCATTTGGTTGCAAACTCTTCTAGTTTGGATGTGGTTTGTATGACCTTGGTGTATTTACTTGTTATCCAACATTTATCACTTAATCCTTCACGTAAATTTGATTAATTTCCGAAAGCATTCTGTCGTAGGAATTCCGTAGCGTAAATCCTTAATATTCTAAGTGTTTATATTCAAAACAAGCCATTGGGTTTCTAAATTGTAATCCTCCTTGTTGTAAAATGATTCTCGTATTCTTAATATTTATTAAATTATGAAACAAATAGTGAAACGAAAAATCTTCAGATTTTCACGGCTTTTTCATTCACTTATTTGCTTCATAAAACAATATCACATCTTCGAATTTCCGATATTCCATCACTTACCTAGTGTGGGCTAAAAAGTTTTTCATAAATCCATAGAATCACTATTCATCAAGGTTTTAAATAATAATAAAAAAATGCATCAAAAATATGGGTTATTACAAGTGCACTGTGAAGGAACCAATGATGTCAAGAAGAATGCAAGGTATCTGCTAATTCAGGAGTATTAGTATTTTGAGGCAAAAGTGAAGAGTTCCGAGGCACAAACGCAGCGGAATAAAAGCGAAAAATAAATCAAAATAGCGAAACCCTCCGCAGGATCCATGCGAAAACAAAAGATTTAATTCGGAGATAAAGAATAAATACCTTTAGAAGCTTTAACAGTTCATTAATGGAAGATTAATGGAGGTCCAAAGCTTGTTTAATCACCACGTATCCCGCTCTCGCGATCTACGCTCTACGATATCCACACGAACACTTTTCATGAAGGATTGATGTGTACTAGCACCCGAAACCTGTTTCTCTCGCTATCTTCCTCTTTCTCAAAACGGCTAGGGTTTTAGTAAAAAAAAAAAT
>QRFB01001253.1:0-19916 GCA_008931105.1 Oenanthe javanica | reverse complement strand
CACTCCTTCTCAATCTAGATCTTGATGAGTATTAAACATTGGAAGACATCCAATTAACTTAATATGTATTTAGGGATTTTTATTATTTATATGAACGATCATTATCCCATCATAAAGAGATTCTCAATTTTTCATTGATCAAATAATTCATTTCAATATTCGTCAATGGATTGATTTCCAGGTCGTCGGAGAAGTCACAAGCGGTCTCACTTAAAACCCAACTTCCTTACGAATTAAACTAATAATCCGCTTTTGACAAAATCTCCCCATATCAGAAAAAGAAAATTCATATTTAATACCGTGTTTCATAAACACAAGAATCTCATGATCGTTTGTTAAATTTAAAATCTTGAATCGTTACAGATTTTATCTTGTTTAAGCAAACATGGCATGGGTGTCGTATCTAATACATACATGATTAATCAATATTAAGCATGCATCTCAATTATATCTACGCATACATACCAATACATGCAATCATATACATATATGTAATGTGCGTAAATTAAACGTGTTTGGTTATGGCCCCATCCTATATGATATTTCCAAGCTAATGGAAATATCAAGGTCAGTCTATGGTGGTTTTAAAAATACTATCTATTACATGTCTTCTTTCTTCATTGCTCCATCATCCCCTTTTGGATCGCCTCCTTGCTTGCAAGTCTTCATTGATAATTACATTGAATAATAAAAATAAAACTATTCTAATGAAATTACAAGAAGAACTCGAGTTACATTCGAGATAATTAAATTACAATGAATAAACGACATGCAAGTCGTATTTAGAAACCAAAACCATAAATCAAAACCACTATACTATCGGTCTTTAGGCCATAACCATCCACTNAACTATTCTAATGAAATTACAAGAAGAACTCGAGTTACATTCGAGATAATTAAATTACAATGAATAAACGACATGCAAGTCGTATTTAGAAACCAAAACCATAAATCAAAACCACTATCCTATGGGTCTTTAGGCCATAACCATCCACCATGCTATCATATAACACATATAATATATCTCATATTATATAATCATATCATATAATCATATATAACAAATTTCGAAATTTCAGAAAATTAAAAACAGATTTCTGAACACAATAAATCGCTGTTTCGAGGCCCTTAACGATGTCAAACGCCTTACAGACCCGTCGATGATAGAAAACTATCAGTTTTGTTCATTGGCCCGATTCCAGTCAGAAAACACATATCGTTTGCTAAAATCGGATTCGGTAATCAAATTTCACCAAATCTGACGGTGTTTCAGAAATCGTATCATATACAATTCTCATAACAAAAACAAGCATATATCATATATACATATACAGAGATACATACAATCATCATATGATTATACATTACATGAATATCATATATTCATAATATATACATACATATACTCAAAATTTTAGAAAATCAAATAATTTTCAGAAAATCATAAATCACCGTTTTGGAGGCTGTAACGACATCTAATGGCTTACAGACGCAGAGCTGACTATGTCAGTATTGCTCAGTGACCCGATTCCAGTCAGAAAACACATATCGTTTGCGAAAATCGGACAACGGACACAGATTTCAGAAAATCAACGGCAGCCGTTTCAGAATTCGTATCGAATACGATTCCCATAATAAGAACAAATATGTATCATATACATACATCAATACACACAATCATCACATGATTATACATCATTTGAATATCATATATTCATAATATATATAAACATATACATATTATATCAATATAAAATCATGATAGATCGCATACATGCTTATATATCAAAAACTGTTAAGCACATAACCGAATTAAAACGTTTCGCAAGTAGCTCTGATGCCATTGAAGGGTTTCGTGACACAAACGCAGCGGAATAAACGTGAAAAATAAATCAAAATAGCGAAACCCTCCGCAGGATCCATGCGAAAACAAAAGATTTAATTCGGAGATAAAGAATAAATACCTTTAGAAGCTTTAACAGTTCATTAATGGAAGATTAATGGAGGTCCAAAGCTTGTTTAATCACCACGTATCCCGCTCTCGCGATCTACGCTCTACGATATCCACACGAATACTTTTCATGAAGGATTGATGTGTATTAGTATCTGAAAACTGTTTCTCTCTCTATCTTCCTCTTTCTCAAAACGGCTAGGGTTTTAGTAAAGATCTCTATCTTATTAAATCAGCCCATAAAGAGATTATATAGAGAGAGGAATAAGTTTTCTAATTAAAATCCAATTATAATAATACTAATCCAAAATTTCTAAATTATTTAATTAAGTCTCACTTAATTAATTAATTATTAATTTTGGAATTAGTTTAAGTAATTCATTTATTCTATTTATATAATTAATTAAGTCATACTTAATTAATATCATAAATAAAATAAATTACTTATTTAATTTAAATTCATAATTTAAATTATTTCTCCTTCAAGCGTTCTTTGTGTGTGACCCTGTAGGTTATTATTACGTTGGCAACAATTTTAATATCTAATTAAAATTGTAAACAATGAGCGGCATCTAGTAATACATCATTGCTACCCAAGTAATAATAATAAATCGGTGATTCGATTAAGCCTTTCGTGAATAATGTTCCATGTAATATAATCCCTTTAATCTTGATATTATAGATTAAACTCAAGGCATGTCTCGTGTCATCCTCTTCATAATTTAATCTTTATTTTCTTGATCGATGAGTAGACTATTAAAATCAAATCAACATTTGAGCACGGCCGTGCATTTCATAGTCTCACTCAAACAAGAGGCCAATAATATCACTCCTAAAATTAGGAGGATTAAATCCCATCTAGATCATTCATATTTCTCATACGATTCATAATATACCCAATGTCCACTTTTATCATCACCCGGTCAAAGGTAACTTTTAATGTAATCAAAGTATATTAATTCTCGTATAGAAATATAATGATTTCAGGTCTAAGGATCATTACACCATTATCACAGTGAGAATTACTTATGACACTTACTTAACATGTAGAATCTCACGGCGGGTCATTCCAGTGCCATGCATTGATACATGCACTTATGTTCTTGACTTTAGTATCCCCATACCTATGACCAATGAGATGTGGTCATCTGTCAAGAAACATACTAGTCTTTGTGCATTATTATTGTCCTTAAATAATAATACTCGACTAGGGAATTTTAGGAATAAGATACTATTCATATAATCTCATTTTTAAGTCACATACTTAAAGATATATAATACCATCAAAATTCCAAGGACATTTATTATGCTTTCAATTTATTACGCAATAAATAAAACATGATAAATAATAATCAATAAAACATAATCCTTAATAATAAATATTTTCCTTAAAATATAAAAAGTATTATCTCTAGAGCACAATTACTAACAAAAAGCTGAAGAAACCATCACTGAGATGTATGATTGGTTTACTAAACTCCTGAATGAAATGTTATTCTTGGTAAAGTGTATGATTCTAAAGACACAAATACCAAGTTTCTAAGAGCCCTTACAGAAGAGTGGGATAATAAAACAACTTCTATAAGGGAAGCTAGAGATTTGGATGAAATAACTCTAGAAGAATTGTATGGCAGGCTCAAGACATATGATTTAGAGATGCAACAGAGAAAGGACAAGAAATCTGGAAAAACAAAATATGTGGCACTCTTGATGGAGTTTGAGAAAAAACAACAGGAAGAATCCAAAAAAGCAAGAATTAAAGATTCAAGGAAAAAGGGTAAAACTGTTGTTGAGTCAGAGTCTACTGACACAGAATCTGATTCTGATGAGGAGATAGATTTGAGTCATTTGATGGCTATGTTTGCTAAGAATTTCAAAATGATGAAATTCAACAAAAGAACTGGAAAATTTAGCAAGAGGCCAACACTCAAAAAGGAGGATGAATAAGTTGAGAAAAGCAAAAGCACCATAATCAAGCTTGACAAGGCAAAAATCAAGTGCTTCAATTGTGGAATATTGGGGCATTTTATTAGTGAGTGCAGAAAGGCTAAAAATTAAGGCAAAAGAAAGGCACTCATCTCAATAGGAAAGGATTGGACAGATTCAAACTTAGAGAATGACATAGTTTATGAAAATCTAGCATTGAAGGCTGTCTCCTCAAGAAAATCAGAATCTCCTAAAGAACCCTAATCTCCTAAATCTCAGGTATCAATCTTTTCTGCTGAATCTTTACTTAATTTTGACTCTGATGGTATAAAGATTGTTCAAAGTGAAGTTAAAAAGTTAATGAATAATTTTAGATCACTCACAAATGACAATGATAGGTTAACAGAAGAAAACTTAAACTTAATAAGTAGGAATAACCACCTAGAGTCTGAATTATTTCTTGTGGACACAAAAGGATTATGAGAAGTGTAGACACAACCACAATGAAGTTTTAAAAGCCTATGACTATGTTAGAAAAAAATTAGAAGAAGAAAGACTTAAGTTCAAAGTGTGGACAAACTCTGGAAAAAAGTTTAGAAAATTCTTAACAATCAAAATGTGTATCAAACTTCTGGTCTAGGCTATCGCAAAAGTCAAGGAAAAGACCTATTGTTGAGAATAATAACAATGTAGAAGCTAGCCAAGTCAATAAGACCAAGTAAAACAGAACATTTACTCTTGTTAAGTTTATGACTTCTGAAGTTAAGACTGAGGTACATAAAGGAACCACAAACTCATCTGTCAATAATCCCCCTACTATTGATAAAAAGATAGATGAGTAAGGAGAAAAGAAAGCTAAGAAAAATATAAATATAGGGTTCTTATCTCTATCCAAGTTCCAGGAAATGCTAGATAATTTATCAGAGTCTAGCAAAGCTAGGAGGAATAGGAATGGCAAGGAAGGCATTAATAAAGCCCACAAATATAAAAAAAATCATAATGCTCCTAGGAAGAAATGCTTTAGATGTGGAAACCACAACCATCTTGCTCTAGATTGTAAAATAAAAATTAAGAAGAAATCAGAGTCTAAATTCCCCTAGACTCAGACTAGTCACTACATTCCACAGAAACCTTGTTATCACTATGATAGTATATTTCACTCTATTTATATGTGTAGGGACTATCATGAGTTGTATTACAAATTCTATGAGCCAAAATCTTCTATTGATAAAAGTTGGTAAATCCAAAGTAAAAATTTTGAAACCTGTTTCAACTACTGTTAGTAAGAAGGGATTCAAAACTGTTTGGGTCCTCAAAACATCTAACTAGTTTCTATCTGTATGCAGGGAATAAGAGTAAAGAAAGTAACCCTAATCATGGACAATGGATGCTCAGGACACATGACTGGAAAGAAATCCCTACTTATAGACTTTGTGGAGATGGCTGGCCCAGAGTATCCTTTGGAGATGGCAACAAAGGACAAACACTGGGATATGGCAATGTTGTATTTGAAAATGTCATCAATGAAGAAGTAACTCTAATTGATGGCTTGAAACACAACTTGATCAATATAAGTCAACTTGGAGATGAAGGTTACCATACTAGTTTTGACAACAAAGAGTGTCTTGTAACTCACAAAGAAACAAGCACTTTAATTTTCAAAGGACACAGACATGGTAACATATATAAAGCCAGCTTGGAGGATTGCACTCACAATGAAGTCACATGTTTATATAGCAAGGCCTCAATTGAAGAAAGCTGGAAATGGCACAAGAAACTATTACACATCAACTTCAAAACCCTCAACAAGTTGGTGAAACAGAGTCTTGTGAGAATTTTACCACATGTTGATTTTGTTCAAGATGTACTTTGTGAAGCATGTCAACTTGGAAAACAAAGGAAAATATCCTTCAAGAGCAAAATAATAAATACCATTTCTGAACCCTTTTATCGTTTACATTTTGATTTATTTGGTCCAGTAAATGTGATGTCAATTAACAGAAAGAAATACGCTCTTGTCATTATAGATGGTTTTATAATATTCACATGGGTTTTCTTTTTGTACTCAAAGGATGAAACTTCACCACACATAATACACCATGTCACTTTTCTGGAAACTAAATCAAAGAATACGGTAAGAATACTAAGGAGTGACAATGATACTGAATTCAAGAATGCAATCATGGAGGAATATTATGCATCAAAAGAAATTGCTCAACAATTTTCTGCACCAGGAACACCCCAACAAAATGGAGTTGTGGAGAGAAAGAATAGAACACTTATAGAGGCAGCCATGACAATGTTGGTAGAATCTAAATTGCCAGTATATTTCTGGGCTGAGGCAGTCAATACAACATATTTGACTCAGGATTGTGCATTGATAAACATGCATTGAAAGACTCCCATGAAATGGTGAAGGACAAGAAGCCAAGTGTGAAACACTTTCATATATTTGGGTGCAAGTGCTTTGTACTTAAACTACATCCTGAAAATCTAAGTAATTTTGAAGAAAAGGCTGATGAAACTATATTTCTTGGATATGAACCAAATACAAAGGCATTCAGAGTCTTCAATCTTAGAACCAGAATTGTTATGGAATCTATTCATGTTACATTTGACGGTAAAAAAATTACAGGTTTGCAAGATGAACCAGAGTCTACAACACTGGAATTTGAAATTTTCAAAAGTTCTGAGATAAACATGATGAGGATGAAGAGTCTCAAATCACTCCTAAATCAACACAAAAATCTATTCACTCTGAGGGGGAGCCAAAAAATTCAACTCCAATAAACTCAGAGTCTAACAATTCAGGGACTAGTTAGTCAGAGTCTAAATAGACAGAGTCTAGTTCTTCATAGTCTAGTCCATCAGGGTTTGAATCAAATAACTCTGAATCCTTTGCAGGATCAAACTCAGGGAAAGCCTTTTCATCTGAATTTCATTCATAAATAGAAACTGCCAATAATTTAGGGGAAGCCTCAAAGTACAGAACCAATCTTCTACCAGCTAGAAAATGGGCAATGGATTAAACTCCTGATTTAATAATTGGTGATCCTGAGATTGGTGTGCAAACAAGAAAAGCCACTCAAAATGAATGCATGTACAGTTGTTTTCTCTCAAAGAATGAACCAAAGAAAATTGAGGAAGTTTTACAAAACCCTTATTGGATTATTGCAATGCAAGAAGAATTGAATGAATTTGGAAGAAACAAGGTATGGAAGCTTGTTCCAAGACCTAGAAACATGTCAATTGTTGGTGCCAAATGGGTGTTCAGAAATAAACTTGATGAGAAATGAATTGTGGTAAGAAACAAGGCAAGGCTAGTTGCAAAAGGATATTTCTTGCATCAGAATGTTTCTTGCATTTGCAGCTCATTCAAAATTCAAAGTCTATCAGATGGATGTTAAAAGTGCCTTCTTGAATAAAAAATTAGAAGAAGAAGTATATGTGGAGCAACCACCATGATTTATTGATCCAAAATTTCCTGGTCATGTTTACAGGTTAGACATGGCACTATATGGATTGAAGTAAGCACCTAGAGCATGGTATGAAACTCTATCAAAATTTCTCCTTGAAAATAGTTTCATAAGAGGTACCATTGATAAAACTCTTTTTATTAGAAAACATAAATGTGATATTTTGTTTGCCTAAATTTATATTGATAATATTATATTTGGTTTTACTAATGAAAAACTATGTGAAAAGTTTAGCAAACTAATACAGTCTAAATATGAAATGAGCATGATGGGAAAATTAAACTTCTTTTTAGGACTTCAAGTCAAACAGACAGATGATGTAATTTTCATCAATCAGTCAAAGTATGTGAAAGAAATTTTGAAGAAGTTTGATTTACAAGATTGTGCTACTGCCAAGACTTCCATGTCAACAGCCACTAAGCTAAACTTTGACCCAAAGGGTAAGAAAGTTGACAATATTAGCTATAGAGGTATGATTGGCTCATTATTATATTTAACTGCTAGTAGACCAGATATTATGTTTGCAACATGCCTGTGTGCTAGATTTCAAGATGACCCTAGAGAATCACATTTAATTGCCTTAAAATGAATTTTTAAATATCTCAATGGTGCACAAACTCTGGGACTTTGGTATCCTTAAGAGTATGATTTTTCATTAGTTGGCTATTCAGACTCTGATTATGCAGGATACAAAGTGGACATGAAAAGCACAACAGGCCCATGCCAATTTCTTGGCAACATGTTAATTTATTGGTTTATCAAGAAACAACAAACTGTATCAACCTCAACAGCTGAGGCTGGATACATAACAGCTAGAAGCTTTTGTGCCCAAATTCTGTGGATGAGAAATCAATTACTTGACTATGGACTAACATTCTCAAATATTCTTATGTATTGTGATAACACTAGTGCTATTAAAATTGAAGAAAATACAGTCCAACATTCCATAACAAAGCACATTGAAAGGTATCATTTTATTAGAGAACATATTGAAAATGGTATTGTTGAACTTCATTATGTTCTAACTGACAGACAGATTGCAGACATTTTAACAAAAACACTTGATGAGTCTACCTTTCTCAGACTGGTAGTTGAGTTAGGTATGTTAAATATGTAATTACAAAGTTATTACAAGCATCAAGGTATGTACTTGAATTATAGTCTCTGATTTTCCATACTATAATTTATTATTGCAAAATTCTTGAAGTACTATATCTTGATAGAGTCTAATTTCTAGACTCTGACGGGTCTATAGATTCTGATAGTCTGTAGACTCTAAAGTCCATTAGAATCTGAAATGGTTAGAATTCGCGCCTGCAGACTCTGATTATTTTTGAACCATTCAAAAGACTTGAAATAGGCGGTAACAGTTACTTTTTACTTGTTACAGGCTGTAGACTCGTGTGTATTATATGCAACTTAAACAAAATAGAAAATTTACATACATTCTACTCACTTGTTAATTCTGAATTATTTCTCAAGGCAAAAATACTCTCAGAGCTTTTCTACGAACCCTAGCTTAATTCTTCAAGAAATTTCATCATTCTCAACTGAACAATTTCAATGGCTGCTCAATCCACTGTCATGAGAGAACCCAAGGCACTTGCTTTCACTTTTGGAGACTTCGAATTCATGACTATCAATCATGTCTCAGCCCTAGGAGACAAGAAGGGTGTAGATGCCAACTACTACCATGTGATGGATTTTTTGGAGCAAATTGAGCTTAACTACATTATCAAAGCATTTTATGTCATTAATATGGATGTTGTTTCAAAGGCATGTAGCTCTGCCAGGGTTGTTGATCCTACTCAGGATCAACCAGGTAAGATTATGTTTACCTTTGGTGATATTACTTTTGATGTAACTACTGATATTATCAACTATGTATTTAAGCTACCTGTTCAAACACCATTTGATGATACTATTGATGATTTTGTAATCAAAGGCATGTTTAAGTCGTTAGATTACACTAGCAGTTTAGAAAATATAAGTAAGATAATTAGGCCTTACTTGAGAAAGGAATGACCATTTTTCTTTGATCAAATTGCTAAGTGCTTTACTGGTAAGTGTAGTGGTTTTGATGCTATTACTTTTATCACTTATCAAATTGGTCACAGTATCCTATTTGATAAAGTAATCAACATTCGTAATATGTTGCTTAATCAAATGGGAGAAAAATTAAACAATGTGCAAGAGGGGAGAAATAAAGTCTATTATCATAGATTTCTTACGATTCTCCGCAACCATTTCATTCCTAACTTGTCAACCAAGTTGACATATGATTACTGTGTGTAGGCTTACAAGCAACAAATGAGGCTATTCTCGGATATTAAGAGAATTAATGACAAGAAAAGGAGTCTACCTACCATGGTTTATCCACATGTAATGCAGGTAAAATTCTCATCCTACAAACCTTCTATCTATACTACTTCTTTCTTTGGAGGTGAAATGGTGCAGGAACAAGTAATGGAGAGTCCCCCTACACCTACCCAAGTAGCCAAATCCCTTTCACTCAAACAATCTCAAAAACTTAAATCCAGGAAACCAACCTCTGTTGTCTCTCAACAGGCACCAGTTGTAAAAAGGAGGAGATTGGTAAAAATAAGGCTTGTAGATGAGCAAAGTGATGAGGAGTTCAACCCACTAGAGAACCAGGTTGTTGAAGGACTTTCTTTGTTAAAAGAAAGTCATGATGCACCTGAGTCTAACCTTGAATCCAAGTTTGTAGACTCTCAAAAGGCTATAGATTCTGAAACACCTAGGGATGCACCTCAGGATTCTCAAATTGAGTCTCCTGAGAAATCTTTTGCTAAGAAATATAAGAAGTTGATGAAGGCTTATTATGCACATACACAAGCCTATTGTTATCACTAACCCTATTTTTCAGGAAACAAATGATCCCAAGGCTCCTGCAGAGCCAGACTCTGAAAGACAAAAATCTCCTGAACAAGAGTATAATGTTTAGTCAGAGTCTAGACTACCTTTAGACTCTGATCATGAAATAGTTTGGGAAGGAATGCCATTGGATGCAGCATCATGTCTCATTGATCAAATCATTACTCCAACTGATGAGGTCCTGCTATTCTTATATCCTTTGGTGGAATCAATTGAGACCAAATATTAAGTCTTGGATCTTTTTACTACTTATGATGCCCTAAGGAAGAAGATGGAGATGAAGCTACAAATGTCTGCACATGATGTGGTCACAAATCTATAAGCTACTTCTTCACTTCTTCACTTCAAACTCAAGCAGTTGGGGTCATAGAAGGCAGGACATCTGAAGCTCTCAAAGCACTTGGTGTACCAGACTCTGACAAGCCAAAGTCTAAAAATATCAAAGTCCATAAAAGGAAAGAATCAGAGTGTGTTGCTGAGCTAGAAATTGAGATTGTGCAACCAGTTTTTGACTATGAAGAAATTTGGAACAATGGGGTTACCTACAGGACTACCATTGAATGGATCTTCACTATTCAGCCTCTTCCAAGAAAGGTGGTTGATTATCTTTTCCATAAAGTAGGGAAGGTGGACAAAAAATATATCAATCCAACCTATCAAAGTAGATTGGATCAACTCAAGGGCACTTATTATCAAAAAATTGCAAGAGACCTGCATGATCCATCTATGAACCCTTTCTATCTGAATTTCATTCTAGCTCCCCCGGAGTAATATGAGCATGATCCATAACTCCTGTAATGCTCTCCTTATAACTCCTTGTCATGGTTTCACTATGAACCAATCCCAACAACCTCTGAGCCTCAGCTTTTGATGTAGAGGCTAGAACTTGAAAGGCTAGTTCTTGAGAAAGAAACTCAAGAAAAATTGATGAAGGGAATAAAATGATAGAGGTGATGAAGAAAGGCATAGAACAAATAGCTGCAAGGGTTACACAAGGAGTTGGTTCATCAAATAAACAACCCGAGGTAGAAATTAGCTTAGAAAAAGTGGTAACAAAAAAATGGAAAAGGCTTGATAGATGCAGAAGAAGAAAAGAGACTTTTCAAATAAGCATCAAAGGGAGGACAAAAGCTAATTAGTGGAGCAATCAAAACTGGAAAATTATCCAAGGAGGAGCAGTTAAGATTGGGTTAAGAAGCTACACTTCAATTAGCTGCCCAAATTGATATAGAACTGGAAAGGGAGGAAAAGGAAAAGAAGGCCATGAAGTCCAAGGAAAGAGGTGTTAAGACAAAAACAACTGGTGAAAAGCCAAAGAAGGATAAAAAGAAAGACAATTATAAAAAAGGTGGAACTCGTGATGAAACTCAACAATGAGAGATTGAACTACAACAATAGGACTTCTAATTTGAGTCAGGAATAAGAACATATGGATTCATTGCACGTAAAGTTCATCAAAATACATCCACATCATTAGAGTGTATAAATCTTGAGTATGAAAATGGTAAGAAGATGGTCTATCCATTGAAAAAGGTGATGGAACATGACTACTTCAGACTCAAGAAAATTGTGGCACTCATAGATAACAAATTTCCCTTTGTTAGAACATAGTCATATGTGATGATGCAACAAATATCCAAACTAAGGAGGATCACAACAAAATTGATGTAGAAGAAGCCACTAGAGATATGGAATTATGAAGATAAAAATGTGTTGATTGAGCCATTTTATATGATGATCTACAATGATAGAGATGAAACTTTAAGATATTTGAACATGGTGAAGTATTTACGAGTTTTGCCAAATATTAAACTAAACTACCTTGCAAATCAACTTTTAACAAAAGAGGAAGATGAAAATTGGCTCAGCCAAAACTTTATAAATCAGATGAAGAGGAATGGAGACAACAAGAAGAGATAGAAGAATGAAAACTTAACTAAAGAAAGACACGAAGACAAAATTATTCAACTAAGGAATCTCCGAATGGTATATATATTCAAAATCCTTACTTGTTTTTAATCACTGTAGCAACTTATGTTTATAATTTCATTGTACAAATTTAGGGTTTTGTTATCATCAACATGATTTAAGTTTGAAAATTTCACAGACATAAATATGGGGAGATTGTTAGGAATTATATTTTTTGATGATAACCCAACCTTTAGAAACATAAGTTAGCAAAATTCACTTTGTAATTGGTCAATGGATATGTGTTCTATAAATATTCATTGACTAGGTAGCCAATTATTAGTAAAGGTTTAAATTGATTCAGCTGATAATATGGTATTATAAGAACAATGTTATCAATTTCTAAGTCATTTATCCATTGACAGTATAAATGATCAATGGATAATGCATTCTAGAGTCGATGGATATCTGAGTCAACAGATGTTGGTCATCAACTGATGTGATAATAGACTGTTAAATTGTAATTATTTGAAGACAAGAAAATTTACAAGTGATGGATGATCAATGGATAAATAAAAACTCAATGGTTATTCTAAAGCTCGATGGATGCTGAAGATCCATCAATTGATAGCAATAACATTAATCAATAGATAAAATTATCAATTGATGAATGATCAAATAACCATTGAAGACTCCAGACAAGAATATCAATTGATATGCTTAACAACAAATTATCAATTGATGTAGACAATTCATGAAGATGAAGTCGGAAATATTTCAGCATAAAGATGAAAGGCTGAATGTATAGACCTATATGTAACATAAAGTTATAATTCAACACAAGAATAAGACATGTAAATAATATGAAGTTATCACCAGAATTAGGAAGACATGAAGACCGGGTAAAGACAAAGGACAAAGAAGATATTTACAAACTTGAAGAATTAACTCACTGAAAGAATTTCATTAATATATTCATGCCTTAATGAAAAATAAAGGTTGAAGTATTCAAGAATGTGGAATCAGTGAAGCAGTTGTCTAAGTACCAGAAAGATTCTAGTGATCCGACAATGATTATTCTTAATCATTGTCGGAAAATTAGTCAAGAAATAATTTGCAGAACTCAAGTACATGAATCGATAAGATTGAATAAAAGGAAAATATAAAGAATAAAAATATTAGATGAAATCTTGGAGTCTACTATAGATTGCTGGAGGAAGTTCATTCGTATGTTTAGACTTTGGTAAAAGATAAAGTTCGAAGACGTTCAGGGTTTTAGATATGTTTATGGTTCAGTAAAAGTGATAGAGGATTCCAATGTACTTACATTCGAAGCATATTCTGTCAACAAGGAACAAAGCCAATTTTATAGTCAAGAAGATGTGAAGATCAAGATCTTGTTAGTCATTTGTTAACCAGACTAGTTGCACTAAATGTCAGCACATAAGATATTGTGAATTACATCTGTGTATCAGTAGAATTGGCTGTTTAAATGAAGTTGTGTGACAAAGTCCAGAGAAAATCAATTTCGAGAAAGAAAGAAACATCTACAAACTTGGTTGTAGTGGAAAGAAATATTTCAAGGCTTAAGGACTTAGAATTTGGTTAAGTACAAGAGACTGCAAAGAAATATCAAGTCAACTTGGTCAAGGTAAAATTGGTTAAATAATTAAATAATTTTAAGTTTAATTATTCAAACACTTATCAAATGAAAGTGTGAGAATAATTTTATTTAAAGTTAATTTAATTGTCACTTAATTGATTATTAAATGTGTCAATAGTTAAAGCACTACTTGTGTTTTAATTATTTAATTAAAATAGTTGCCAATGGTTAAGGCATTACAAAAAGTCCACGTCACAGATGGTTAAGCCACTTAAAGAAGTGAAATGGATTTAAAATCCATCTAATGGTTAAGCCACTAGCAACTTAATCAAGCCGATGATTAGCACATATTCAATTGAAAAATATTAATGGTTATCCCACTACAAATATTCTCATGGTTATCCCACCACAAATATTCCAATGGTTAGGCAACTATAAATCTTCCAATGGTTAGGCAACTATTAATTTTCCAATGGCTAGGAAGCTATCAAGAAGTATTCTAGTAGTTATCGCACTACAAATGTTCCAATGATTAGGCCAATAGCAATCAAATGGGCCGATAGTTATACCACTCTAACTAGTCGATGGTTATGCAACTTTTAGTGGAAGCCAATAAAGATGTGCCATGTGTCGACAGTTAACTTTGGGATGAATTGATTTATCTAATTTATTCATCCCCTGATGTTTAAACATAGACTCATCAATGGTTGATTTAAGTGTTCCGATAGTTGTTGATAAAAAGAATTATGAAGCAGCTCAGTTACTTGGACCACATGAAGCCACGTAGCTGTACTGAAAAAGGCTACACATATATTGAAGCATAGTCATTCATTTGGTTAATTATTCTTCACCAACATAAAATAGATACAGAGATAAAAGATGAAGGCCAGAGATGAGAGAAACCCATAAAAATCTATACCTCTTCACTAGAGATGTATTAGCGGTCAGTTCCTTAATGAAAAATGTTCAGGCCACTATATATCACTCTCTACGGACTTAATTTCCTTTGTACTGATTTAGATATACTTGTATAGGAAACTGAGTTCTATCTTTTTATAAGAAGCCAAGAACTCATTTGTGTTCTTCGATAACCAGTTTATTTTAACAATGTGTAGCATCCCTCACGGTTTATATATGAATGATATATTCTCAAAATCTTGTCCCGTTTATTTACTTGCTAATTTTTTAGAATCGAATTGATTTATGCTAAAATGAAAAAAATTAGTAAGCAGCTCCCCTAAATACTACAAGGACTCGAACCCACTCTGAAGAAATAATTTATTTATCTATAAATTCTGAAAAGAATTTTAAAATTATTGTGAGTATCATATTCAACCCCCTTCAATGATACTTCAAGGGGTTAACAAAAGATAACATTGGGAGACAGTCAAATTTGTCTTGACTGTGAAGACTCTGATATAAACTGTCTTTCTTGGAAGAATGCAGGACAAATACATTCCCCAATTTATACAATGCAGAAAGGAAAGACATAAACAACAATTTCCTAGTTTAGGACAATTTTATTTTATCAATTGACTAGAAAATTGTAAAGAGCATTTGTTAATATATTAACCAATGTTTTAGCATAGTTATATGTGTGGAATATATTTTAAATTTCTGAGTATAAATTGTTCAGTGCTCTCCAGCAAAATTGTAAGAATAATTTATATTTCAACTTTATAAAGAAGTTGGGACACTCTGGTGGATCTATTCAATCCACCAGTAATTTTTAATTCGGAATCCTTACATTTTAGTTTATTATCTTTCTTTCAAAAAGTTCAATGGCAAGAAAATTAAAATTGTATTCAACCCCCCTCTTCAATTTATATTGTGACTTTGAGGGAATTCATAAATAACAGTTTTGATTTTAATCTTACTAAAAAATTAAATTTATTATACGTAGTAGATTTTATTTTATTCCAAAAATTATTTTAATAGTAAATTCGGTGATATGATCTATAGAACTAAAATGGAAAAAGTCTTTGAAATAACAAATTTTAGCTTGGTCGGTTGACAGGGTAGACAACNAAATAACAAATTTTAGCTTGGTCGGTTGACAGGGTAAACAATAATGCATTACATGAGCAGGTCTCATAAAGTTGTAACACATTTTTAAATTGGTCTTTTGGTTTTTAGGTACAATTTATATTTATCTATTTCAGTACAATTGGTGTTTTGAAGACGACATTAAAGTGTGGGAATGGAACGAGTACCTCTACACCCTATCTAAGTTCCCTCAAAATTGGAGGACGTTAGATTTGATTTAATGCAAAGATGCTGCAGTGGCTTGAGCAAAAAATCTTTTAAGATCAACTATATTTTATAATATGTATTGTTTATTTCCAATGTATTTCTTTCTTTGTTTTTAAGTATCTACCTTACAGTAGATATCTCTATCTTATCTATCTCATATTGCATCTTCTTTTTTATCATTCGGTTACATTGAAGAATATTTATGAATAATCCGTGTGCATGATGCCTCAATTAGATCAAGTAGATGGTATTAACTTCTCAAAAATACAATTTCACCATATATTAAAAAATGATTAATTGCCACAAAATTTTTGTAAGATCATATTTTTAATTGATAAAGCGATAAAAAAGTCCTATGATATAATTATTATCCGAAACTATTAGAGAATCAGTTTATTGACAATAGGACAATTTTCAGTTATTTACTACAAATCTTACATAACTTTGTAGTAACACACAATAAACGATAATTGTTTTTTTTAACATTACCTTATTATAATTGTATTTTCATTTTGGTGTGTTATTTCAATTATTTTTATATAAATATAAATGAAAAAAGTATATTAGGACAAAATATTGTATATATTAAGAACAAAGTCTCAAATTTATCTCAGATTTGAAATATGCATGTTTTTGGCACAATAAAACATAAAATCGGAGTAGTGGGCTTATAATTTATGTATATACCGAATTTTCGTTCTTCTATCACTTTTTTTGAAATATAAAAAAATTGTTTTTGTTGATTATCAAACTCATTGGGTTCATTCAAATTTAAAGTTAATCATGGACACACAGAGATTTTAAAAAAATGTTGGACTTAGATAGAATTTATATAAAATCGACTCTCGATAGCATTAGGTAAAGAACTAATCATACTTATAATGTGAAAAAATTTCCCATTACTTGGAAACTTGTTTCTGGTGTATGTTCATAGTTTGCTAGTGTAACTAATTGTATATATTAAAATTTATAGTAATAAAAGTTATATACATTTAAAAGTTTCTATAAAAATTATAGTAAAGATCTTCGATATTAATCTTACTAAAAAATTAAATTTATAGTACATTGTAGATTTTAATTTGTTTCCAGAAATTATTTAAATAATAATTTGGGTGATATGATCTATAAAACTCAAATGGAAAAACTCTCCGAACTAGCTCGATTGGTCGATACGATGGTGTTAACGAGGAATTTGCAAGTAATTGTTCCAAGCATGGCATGCATAACCATACAACAATGCATTACATGAGCGGTTCTCATAAAGTTGCAATACATTTTTAAATTTGTTTTTGGTTTTTAGATACAATTTGTATCTATCTATTTCAGTAAATTCCAAAGATTCAAGAGCTAAATTAGTCGATTGTGAAGATAAGAAGACATAATATTACTTCTTTGCCCTCAAAGTTTCTTAATTTGGTACTGAAGTTTGATGCTCTTTTCAATTCGAGTAAATTATGAAGATCGAAAAACACTTGATCAATTGTATATACTTCGATAAATTCAAATCAAAACTACTTTAATTTCTTTGTCTTAATATTCATCATTTCATTAATTTGACTGATTTTTTATATGAGACTGAATATATAGATAATATACCGTGTCTTAGTACAAAGATCCCATTTATATATCAAGTTCATATATTTATTAAGTTTTAACAAATAATTAATAATTGATCTTGGGGATCCTTGCACTAATATTTTAAAGTCTAGAACTTTATATCTCTACATGATCTATACTGAATCTACTTGAATATATAATGTATAAAATCCTACAACCTAGTACATTCACGGAGATCTACTCCTAAATATAAATTTGTATGTTTTCCCAATAAATAACATATAAAATAAAAAATCATATATTTTTCAATTTGTAAGTTAATTATTAAAAATATCAAATAGGTATATATATGTGTAAGAAGTTTTGGATCGATGAAATATTTTATATTAAGTAAACGATGCATAAATTAGATTTTATATATAGAAAATCCAGTGTTTAATTGGAAAGAACTTGCATGATCTAGTAAATAGTTACTAACAATAATAAGTTGAGTTGGTGTTATGGATATATATCAACATTATTGGTGAGATTACGAAACTGTATGAATAGTAATCATGATAACTCAACACTAGAACATGACATGTAAATAATTCTACGTCTACACATAAATCAGGAAGAAATGAAGATAAGACAGATACAGTGAATCAAGACATTAGAAGAAGTTTTGAAGTCTATTATAGGTCACAGAAAGAAGTTCATTTATATATTCATGCCTCAGTGAAGAATAATGTGTAAAGAATTTCAGTGTTTCAAAAGTGTTGATGATTCAGTATAAAAGTGCCACTAAAAGATTTCAGTTTATTAGCATTGATTGAAGATAGACAGTATTCGAAGCATAGGAATCTAGAAGAATTGAAGACATGGTAAATATAAAGGATAAAAAAAGACAGCTGCAGTCTTGAAGTTATATTCACTGAAATATGTTCATTTATATGTTCAAGTGTTAGTGAAGAACATAGAATGAAGTATTTAAGATTGTAGTACTAATGGAGACATTGTCTAAGAACCAGAAAAGATTCCAGTGAAAGTACTGTGTTTATTGACAGTCAATGTTTGAAGCAACGAAATAACTGAGAATTAATCAACTGGAAAAGTAAAGAAGACACGAGATTTTGATTCAGTGTTAGTCGTTTGTGAACCAGACCAGTGCACATAAGCGTCAGCACATTAAGAAGAGAATTATCTTGTTTAATCAGAAGAAAATAGTTGATGAAGCCAAAGAGTGATAATCAAAGTGGGATATGCTCAAGACTATCAAGAATTTCTCTAAGGTAAAAGGCACTAGAACAACAAATTGTTCTCATACACTGCAAACATTGTGTGTGGCGCCACTTATCAACTCTAGGTGCCACTTGGAGTATACTTGAAGTTTATCAAGGTATGTAAAGCATAATGTAACGTAGTATGTAATAGTAATAACGATAACTCAACTAAGAGACAAAGCCAGATAAATAATACTAATATGCAGCACAGGAATCCAGAAGGACATACAAACAGGAATCATACATACATCATTGCAGAGCATTCAAGATGTTAAGTTTACCGAATGACAACGAGAGAAGTTCATTAATATGTTCAGGCCTCAGCAATAAATAAGTATTCAGTAGATTTCAGACTAAAGACAATGCAATGATTCAAGTATAGTTGTCAAAGGGTTTCAGTGATCAGAAGCAATAAAACAGTGCAAAGTTAGTCAGTTGAAACAGAACAGAAGTCAAGGGAATTCAATTCAGTGATAGTCGTTTGTAAACCAGACCAGTGCACTAAGCGTCAGCACAATAAGAAAAGAATTACCTTGATTAATCAGAAGAAAATCAGTTGATCAAGCCAAGCCAGAAGAGTGAAAATCAAGTGGTAAATAATTCAAGCATTTCAAAAATTATTTAGAGGCAAGTATTACTACATATGGTGGCTCTTACACTCTTAAAACAATGTAGTAAGGCGCAACAAAGTAGAATTGGCGTAACAAAATCATTATAAGTCACCAAATCTCTAAGGGGAGAAGTTTATGACGCCTGCACTAGGGACTTAGTGTACAGGCGCAACAAAAGTCACAAGGTGCAAGAAAAATCTTAAGGGAAGGATTTTGTAGTGCCTACACACTGTAAATAGAGTGTAGGCGCAACAAACACTTCTAGGAGTAAGGAAATACTTGGAAGGATCATCTCAAGAGTTTAGTGGCGCTTCTACAGGGTAATCACAGTGCAAGGCGCAACAAAGTGACATATAGGCGCAACATAACTTCTGTGTATTGTTTCCAAGGCATTTGTGGCGCCTATACAGGGGAACTGTTAGTAATTGTGCTCTAGAGACAATACTTTTTATATTTTAAGGAAAATATTTATTA
>QRFB01001252.1:43683-69665 GCA_008931105.1 Oenanthe javanica | reverse complement strand
ACTAATTCTGTCTAATCCATTTCTGTTGTCTAACATTTTAACTATCTCTAATTACCTAAGTCAGTTTTAGATTAATTATCGAATCTACAAGTTTTACTGACTACTTATTAGATAATTCTACCATCTTTTGATCTTATACTCCTTAACAAACAATACATGAATTGATTTGNACACAAATGTAACAAGTGTCAAGCAGATTTACAAATATTCAATAATTTTGTAAAAGCACATGAAATAGAAGAACTAACAAATTAATTACTAATTCTGTCTAATCCATTTCTGTTGTCTAACATTTTAACTATCTCTAATTACCTAAGTCAGTTTTAGATTAATTATCGAATCTACAAGTTTTACTGACTACTTATTAGATAATTCTACCATCTTTTGATCTTATACTCCTTAACAAACAATACATGAATTGATTTGATATTTAAGTTCAATTGCGTGAGCAAGAGCAAATCATATGAAAATAAGCACTATGTTTGGCACAGGGAAGTACGTACTATTCCCCGATCCAACTCATTCATGTATAAATAACCGCAGTCTTTTTGCATGAAGACGTGATCATGACTTGGGGCGAGAACATAACCAGCGGAAGAGGCGTGTCCATTGACAACAGCGATGGTTTGCATAGGGAGAGACATGACCTCAGTAAGAAGTGATCTTATTTTTGACATTAAGAAAAATAATCTATGTTTGTCGAATCCAGCCCATTCTACATCTCCGCCATTGGAAAAAAACATGCCTTCTCCTGTGGTAACAAGGGCAGCAGAAGTGAAAGGCGTGGTGGTGATTTCATAGCGAATGCGATCAAGAACGGAGGAGATCGAGTCTACCAGAGATGGGTTGATACGGTGATCATCTTTGCCCGTAAGAGTTAGAATGTAAACACTTCCGCGCTTTTCTAAGGTGCACATTTCTTGCCGTCCCATGTAAGTTTTAATTATCTATCTTCTCTATTTATTAGATTTATTTATTAGATTGAGGGCATGCGTTAAAGATGCTGGTATGATTATTGTACGATGAGAATCTGCAATATATATATATATATTCTTCAAGATTCATGTGCGCTGCAATTATTTAGTCTCAAAAATCAACCTAAGTCTGAAAAAATCAATGAAAAGATAATCGTTATCCCAAAAATTGTCTTAAATGCTGAGATGTCATGTGTGTAATTGATAACTTTTCTCTAATAATATGAGACCACGCGTGCATAATCACGAATTAAAACAAATCATATGTCATGTCATGTTATTTGAGAAAGGGATAATCTTTGGAGTATGTAGCATTACTCTTTAGAAAATTATAGGATATGTACGTACTTGAAAAAGTTGTATCAAATTAATATGAGACAGGACAAGAAGTGAAAGTCAATAATTATAAGAAAAAATTAATGAAGAGAAGTATGTGTAGATATAGAGTTGGAAAATTCAGAATTTCTTGTAGAGGAAAATTCAGTATTTCATGACAAGAACTGAATTAGCCTGACATTGTTACTTGGTAATCTCTTAGTAATTGTGCCATGCTCCTTTCAAACATTGTGCTCGAATTTTGCTTTGATTGACAGAAATTATTAATTCCCAAGTATATGGTATCATATATTTTTTAAGAAATGTTAGGTATCTCAAAAATTATTTCAAAAATTATCTTAAATGCTGAATTATCAGATATATACAAGTAATTGATAAATCTTTTAATAATAACATAAGACTCACGTACATACATATATATTCATAAATAAAATATAATCATTCACGTCATTTGGAAAAAAAATGAGATTACATTTGGATACGTAGAGTTGCTCATCTTCTTTTGGATCATGTGATTTCTTATTTGCATCAGGGTTTTTTTTTGACAAATATTTGCATCAGGTTGATTGTGAATGATTTGGACTTAATTAGCTCTCCTAAAAAAGCATTTGGTTTTGACCAATCTCAAGCCATCTATGCAAAAATCTCCCATAGTGACGGCCCTGTCATCCAAATCCATAGATACTATCATACTAGCTTGAATCATTCCAACCTAATTAGGTCTCATTCAACAGCCTAACTAATATTGAAAAAACAACAGTTATCTCAAAAATAATCTTTCACCAACCAATTTATTTTTCATATGCATCTTACAATATGTATAAAAAGTCAAATATACAGTTAATCAGGATGGATGTGGACCCGGCAATTCAGTATATGACATGAATAACAAAACACGAAAAAATACAAAAATTTAAATTCAGTGTTTGTATTTCAATTAAATACACGAATTTTGTTTGAGGTATTATGTATCATTTGGACAAATTTAAGTACTATAAGAGTTATATATGTCCAGCTATCATGCATGTTTCCGATATATTTTGATAAGGAAAGAAAATGAGGAATAATCAATGATGAAATTATACACAGCGTGCAATTATGCTAAGTACGCAAACACTCCAAAATTATTACAAAGAAGGGAGAGTAAGATCAAGATCTACGCAAAATAGGTCGAGTGGCTGGGCTTATCTCATCTCGAAATTTCTTAGAAAGCCTGTGTATTTTATATAAAAAAATATCAAGATCTAGGCCATCTAAAGATTACAAATAACATATCATTCATAGAACATACAAATTGTATATCCAGCTGATCAAATCCGAGACTTAACTTCCATGATTAAACAAGAATTCTTTAACATTTCATCAGTTTCAACAACAGTGAGCTCATGCAACACATCATCATACAGGTTTTTTCTGTTTTCTGCATACACTTGCCCATTCCAGTTTTTCCTCACCAGCTGTTCTCCCAACTCCACCGCTGCTGTCACCGTCTTCTCTACATTGTCACAAGCCGCGTCAATAATCCCCTTGGCTAACGCTGCCTCTGCTGTCATTTTTTCCGCCTTGAGAGCAATGTCACACCAAACATATGGCCTCGAAATTTTGGCCTTAAGTGTAGCCCAAAAATAAGTTGGAGTAATCGTGTATAAAAATCCACTGTCCTTTCTCATGAATACGTAATCGTGGCTTAAGGCGAGGATGTAGCCAGCGCCAGAGGCGTGGCCATTGACAGCAGCGATAAGACATCATGAGGAGGATTCTATCTCTGTCAGATTGTGCCCACATCATGTCACCTCCATTGGAGAAAAATTTGCCTTCTCCTGTGGTGATAAGGGCAGCAGAAGTGGAAGGTGTGGCACTGATTTCAGAGCGAATGCTATGGAGAGCGGTGGAGATAAAGTCTAGTAGAGATGGATTGAGGCGATGATCATCGTTGCCCGTAAGTGTCAGAATGTAGATGCTTCCGCGCTTCTCTAAGCTGCACATTTCTTGCTGCCTCTTTCAAAAATTTATCTTCTCTGATTATGAATTAACTTGAGGGTGTACATTGAACTATTAAAGGTGCTGATGGTATATATACTGTGCATGAGAGCGTTCAAATTGGCTGACAATTCACATAAACTCTCTAATACAATTTTGATTTTACACATGCGCTGCAATTATTTAGAGTGTTGGGTTATTAGGATAACAATGTAGAAAATATGCTTTCACCTCCCTTTAATGTCATTTACTTGGGTCTTTCCTGTCGAAACAAGTATCAAAATCTATATTCGACAATTTATATAATGAACTCATAAATAACATTGAATTTGTCCATATATTTTTCGATTCTGATGGTTAGTACTCTATTCCTAATTCTCATAATATATAACAGTGAGATAATAAGATATATGCATGTATGAGTAGTATATAAAAATCAATAGATATTATTTTTAAACACCAATTCTTCTATAAAAGGCATCTGCAAAATTAATTAGTAATGAAATCCTAATTCCATCACTTCAATTTATTCATTTCAAATTAATACATAAAGCAACCACAAAAATTTTCATTTTGGAGATCAAGAAAGGGAAAATCCACAGCTTGAGTACTAATTTCACGCAGATTAAACAATACCAGCAAAGAGGGAGATCGAGGCAGCTAGAGCCCAGAGGCTGCTGCAGATCAAAGTCGAGAATTAACTTCCTTCATTAGTATACGAGAATTCTTTAACATGTCATCAGTTTCAACTATACTTAGCTCATGCAACACATCATTGAAAAGAATTTTTCTATTTTCTGCATACACTTGCCCATTCCAGTTTCTCCTCACCAACTGTTCCCCCAGCTCCACCGCTGCTGCCATTGTCGCCTCAAGATTATCGTAGGCTGCATCGATAATCCCCTTCTCCACCGCCCTCTCTGCTGTCATCTTCTCTGCTTTCAGAAGCACGTCGCGCCAACTGCTGGACTTGAAATTTTGGCCCTAAGGGTAGCTCTAAAAAAAGTACTAGTAATCACTACCCCTCTATCACCCTCACTCAAGTATAAATATCCACGGTCCTTTCTCATGAAGACGTAGTCATGGACCAGGGCGAGAACGTATCCAGTGGCGGATGCATGGCCATTGACTGCGGCAATGGTTGGCATAGGGAGAGACATGAAGTCAACAAGGAGGGATCTTATTTTAGACATCATGAGGAAAATTCTATCTTTGTTGGATTGAGCCCATGCTATATCACCACCATTAGTAAAAAACCTGCCTTCTCCTGTGGTAATAAGAGCAGCACAAGTTGAAGGCCTTGCAGTGATTTCAGAGCGAATCTGATGCAGAGCATCAGAGATAGAGTCTACTAGAGATGGGTTGAGACGGTGATCATCGTAGCCCGTGAGTGTTAGAATGTAAATATTGCCGAGTTTCTCTAAGCTGCACATTCTTTATTTTTTATCTTCACAGATTATCAAATTATGAGTATTGCAATTCAGGTGACATTTTATTTTGAAGTGCTGCCCTCGAGCCTGTTTCAATCATTTTGGAGAACGTGCAAAGGCCAAAGGGGCTCCTTGCACACCCTCTACGGCCCCAACTGCCCTCCCACCCACCAACAGTGTGCGCAGCTAGACAGGTTGATGTTACGTTCTAGCAGCTTGATGTTCAAAGCTTTCATATTTAAGAACCTGTACTATCTTATTGCTGCTATCCTCTGGTGATAGCATTCACAAACATATTTTTAATAATTTAACTTTTGCAACAAAAAAAAAATTGTAACAATATCGACGTACGAAATTGTTTTCTCTGTAATGTTTTGTACCAAGTAAGTGGAATTTGTAAACTGCTAAAATTGGACAAATATTATCGTGACAAATTAAATAAACATACATTTGTGGAGTTTTCATGTACGTATATAAGTTGAAGATTAATATTGCGTGTATTGTGTGATTAATATGTACTTAGCTACTCCAACGTCTTATTGAGTTTCATATGTCAAGATCACAATTGTGAAATATGTTACACCTCTTTAAGTGTTAAAAAAATTATCAGGCGAAGACATAAATGTTATGAATGTTTGTTATGTTTGGTTAGGGGAGAGTGCAACGAATTGAGCGAAACTAAAAGGAGATAATTAAGATTGAAAAAAAAATTAACATTTATTTTTATCATAGTTCAAATTTCATTTTATTCGCTCCAATTTCATTCGTTTCAACCAAATATAACAATTTTTTTCAAGAATTAAAATTAAAATATTCCACTGCTAAGATTTGAGACAGTTTGGATATAGAAAAAAAGGATCGAGAGGATTTGCTGGATATTTCATACCAATTTCACTATTCTATTTAATCCAATTATTGTTTTTTTATGGAAGATTAATACGAGTGTTACTCACTACATCACCGGCTCACCATTTTCGTTAATCTCATTGCCATTACGGTCAATTTCATCATCACTAACGCCCATTTGGTTTACGTAATAAATAATTTATATATTAAAAAAATATTTATTTGTTAACTAAGCCCCCCACAGACCACAAGTCCACAGCAAGTCTCAGGATGGGCTTCTTTCTTTGGATCTATTATAGGAGACNAAAATTTTTTCTTGAGTCAATTTTCTTAGTCTTTATTGGCTCGAAGCTCTTATTTTTTTGTTCTATGAACGGATTCGTTTTCTTTTTTATAAATTCATATTGATTGATGCTTTATAATTTAGCTTTTTTATGAGATGACTCGTAAACTTTACATATTGGATGGAATTTTTTATAGTTGGTTTTGCTTTCTCTCCCCTTCTTTCACCCTTCCATTTATCTGCGTCTTTCTTCTTTGCTTCACACCTTAGAATCAGATTTATTTTTCTTTTGTTTATGGAAAAAGATTTCATTTATTTTGTTAGGAGATAGCTAATTTAGCAGCTAATGCTATACCTAGAGAGGCTAATTCTATGTCTGGTCATGAGAAGTGTTTATCCACGCCCTCCTTCCTTATCCATGTACTTGATCAAGATTTGAATAATTTATGTATATGCTTTCGTTTTGTTTTTTTTAAATCATTTAACGAAAAACAACGGGCCAAAAAATAAAATAAAAATTCTACAATTTTTTCCATTATTAATATTAGTCTTCTCCCTTCCAGTCTCCTTGCATTATCTTTCACTGGTCGATTGCCGTTTGTGTACCGCCGCATCCATTTACTCAAATGTATTTCCTCGTGACAAAAAGAAAATCATAGCAGAAGTACAAAATCATAGCAGAAGTACGAGGAATACTGAAAATGCCAAATGTTGGTAATACAAAAGAGTTGGCCAATGCTTCACAAAGTTGAACAGAAGCTCACATTAGGCAAATACTGGTTGCAATACCTTTCCTATTTTCCGTTTACAACCCCGCACAGCATAAAATAAACTTCATCACTGGTTAAAAGGCGACAGATGAAATTAAATTTGAAGCCTGGTATAGTGAAGCTGTTCAAAAAACAAGTCCATGTACAGCTTAGAGCAGTATAATGTCCACTGAAACACATCACATTAGATGCAGTTACAGGAAAATAGGAATTCTCTTCTTTCACTGCACATAGCTATGGCAGCAACTATGAAGGGGGATGCAAAATATTTAAAGATTTAACTAAAAACTTGTACCAGCCTTCAAATTTCCAAGTGTTTTTCTATTTCCACAGAATTCACCAAACATAAAGCCTTATTCCTCTCATTCTTAAGCAGTTGCATGAAAGTCATAGGCTGCCAAGCAATATTCCTCTTCACTAGAGTAACGCATACAAAGCATGCACTAGTGGTGTATAGAAAAAAAAATATTTATCCTCTAGAATGGATATCAAACAAAATTTACTGAACTTGATTTTTCTGATCCTTCTCTGAATAAGCAGGATGCGCCAACCCATCTCTATCTTTAAAGTCATTGAACATGGAAAAAAATGGCAGTCTCCACTTAAANAAAATTGGTCTGATAATAAATATGAGCATCATTCAGGGAATCCGGATGACGATGGAGATGATGAACATGGAAAAAAATGGCAGTCTCCACTTAAACAAGAATTGAACAATGTTGAAGAAGGGGAATTACCTACTTTTGATGATACATGCAGGTCATATCAGGCAAACTTGTGGCCCTTTCCTTCTTTGTCAAGAGGGCTACCAGCTTTCCTCTTGCGGTTGTTTGACTTTGGCAACTGATATGACCTGCATGTATCATCAAAAGTAGGTAATTCCCCTTCTTCAACATTGTTCAATTCTTGTTTAAGTGGAGACTGCCATTTTTTTCCATGTTCATCATCTCCATCGTCATCCGGATTCCCTGAATGATGCTCATATTTATTATCAGACCAATTTTCCTTTCTTTCAGGCCTGTTCCTCTCGCTCTCAGCAGCAAGTTCAATACCATCTTCTAATTCCCTCTCGATTAAATCATCTTCATCTGTGAAGTCAGTTCTCCGAGTTTGAGCACCACGAGCCTTTTTTCGTTCAAGAGCTGCTTTTACCTTGTCCTTGTCAATTTTAATCACTGCATCTCGTGGTGAGTGACCAAGTTTGCCATCTTTATGATCCCGATATCGACCATTCCACTTGTCCTTAGAGTCCATGGATTCCCTTGCGTCACTTCTCCCACCATTCCCTTTCTGATCCATTCCAACATGTCCCTCAGTATCATCCCTTGAACTACCCTGAACTTCTGTGTTACCTTGGTACTGCAACGATTCTGAGTCGAAATGCTGACCATCATTAACCAGAATATCTTTTTTGGAATCTGGTTTACCATTCATATCTGGGCTTGCATAGTCATATCCATTCTGTGTTGCCCTTGTACGACCAGAATTATTATCAAAATATGGCTGATTAGGGACAGGACGAGATAACCCCGATTTCATGACTCCAGGTTTTGAAGTAGCGCCCCCGCCATGAGAACTGCTATTATTTTTAAGACGCTCTTCTGTTGTAGGAGCTTTTGTTGGGGCTCTTAGTGTGGGCCCACCAACAGCACTGCCTTTATCTTCACTAGTTTGAGCTCTTGGTGTGGGCCCACCAGCAGCACTGCCTTTATCTTCACTGGTTTGAGAGGGTGGCACTTTATTTTGCTCATAAAGTTCCAACATTTGATTGCTAACCTCTGCAAAAAATAAGGCAGTGCAGTTAAATTGGGAACATATAACTTCTCCATATTATTAGATTACTGCATGACATGATCCCAGGTCCCATCCGCCAGATCCAAAAAACTGTGCAAAAGTTGACTTAAAGCCAAGGTCAAAAATATGTCTGCGAGTTCTGTGTGCAAGAAGATGTGGACTATGTGCAAGTAGATATGCATTAAAGCAAACAAGTCGTATAATGTGCCCAAACCCTACATAATAGATCAACAATGCTTGTCATAAAAACGCAAGACACCAACCCTCCAATTGGTGTGGATGGACATCAAACTCTTGCCTCCAAATTACGCCTTCGGATGGGAGCTTTACTTTAAGAAATTTGGCAGCAAGAAATATGGCACCTGCTGCAATGTGGTGAGGCTTAAATTGCAAGCATAGAGATGTCCGCAGCCTGCATGCAGTTTTCCTGGGTCAAAACATGGAATAATCTTGACCATAGATGGATAAACTAAGATGTATACAAGCAACATATTACCCATCATTAACAAAATTCCATGCAACTTGAGCCAGGGCATTTTGAGCAACTTTGAATTTTTTTATAGCATCTACAAGGGGCTTATATGGATGATGCACGTTAAAATCGAATCCAAGAGTGGCAAGTACAACCCTTTCCCCCATTAAAATCAGCTCCTTTTGCTGTTCATACACCTCCTGCATAATATATGTGAGAACATTATACATCTTGCAAAAGAGTTGATGACATGAAGTTCTAAAATATAATCTAAGATACTTCTCAAGAGCAGGTGAAACATAATAACCTATATATATTACGGGCACGTAATATCCCTTCATGGCAAAACAACCATATTATGGCTTTCTATTTTAATTCTGTATACATCTAACTAAATAGGTCTTTGTACCATACAGGTACATATACAAGTAATTACATGTAATTTTATCCAAACAGAGAACTATTCTTTTAGTAAAAGAAAAAAACCTTCAACTGTACATCTGTACCCCAAAACGAGCACTTTATAAACTAATAATATTTTGAGCAAATCCAAACATGCCCAATCACATCAAGATCAGTTCATACAGTGCAGCACAAGTAATCAACAAAAGAAACACACCTTTTGTTTAATCCTCTGTGAAACAGCAGGATCTTTTTTATGTATAATTTCATAAGAAACAAGAATAACATCTTTTAACGGGCGAGGAGTTTCTTCAACCTTTCCGGCGAGAAACATGCATACTGTTGCAATAGTCTGCAAGACATTACAAGACAATTAGAGATCCTAAATATTAGTCTTGCAGCAAGAATTGCAACTAATATTTTATAACTTATCAAGGCAAGTATTTGAAAAGTCTGTACAATCTTTATCATTTTGAATAGTAAATAAGATACACAGTGTTGGTAAAGGTGCGCCTAGGCTCTTGCTTAGGGAAGGGCCCATCGAAGCAGAGCCTCGATCCTCTTCAAGGAGGCCCTAACCTCGTGGCCTAGGAAAAGAGGCAAGAAGCGCATCATAGGCACACCTTAGTGAACATTGGCCCAATTACATTGTTTAAAGATATAACGTGAAGGGTTTTTTTCTAATGTCCCATTTTAAAAACTGATTTACTAATATATCCCATTTATAATTGTATTTATAAATATATCCTATATTCAAAAAGTTTCCAATTTTAAAGTAATCATGGTTAACTTCATTACTTTATTTTTTTAAATGACATATATAACCTTTCTTATTATGTAAAATAAATCAATTTTTGATGCATTATAAGTTACACAATTTTTTTCAAATACCATGTAAACAGGAATCGTTTCAATTTCAGTTTCAGTAAAACTATGCCTTGAGTTGTAGGACTTTTGTTGTACTCAAATTTCTTATAACCTGGTTGTATATGCTTATATGAAATTTCTGTTAATTAGTCAATATCGAGTGATGAGGGTTAGTTGAAATTAAATTTTATTCTATGTACTGGATTAGATCCCTCAAGGCTCAAACAGAACGAGCGACAGTGAACCCCCAAAACCTTGCACAGATAGTCACTCAACACCAGAAAGATTGTTTCTAACTTGAGCTGAATTTTTCAAATAATTGACGATATTATTTTATGTAATCTCTTAAAACTTAATTATGTATTGTATTAAGGGCATTTTAGTAATATTTAATAGATACATATTAATATTTATCACTTAATTATATTTATATAAGTTATATGTGAGTTAAAAGTTAACTATAGGACATATTTATAATTATTGAATAAAAAAGGACATATTCATAAAGTACCTCATTAATTTGGGACATATTATACAAATTCCCTAATAAGAAAGATGAAGACGTGAAATGATTTAAACAAGCTTTAATGGCATCATCCTTATGCTAGTTGACAGCTTCTAATTCCACACAGCACCCACCAGATATAATCGCGCTACTGCTTAAAAGGCTCCTTGTGACCTAATTGAAGCTTTAGAGAATGAAAGTGGTGTGAGAACAGGTTATTGACTCCAACTTCTTTAGTGTAGTAGATTTTTCCGAATCAAATGCTTTCATGTATGGGTTTCTTCAAAGAAAAGAAACTGTACTATACAGGAGAGACCAGAGAAAGATCAAAATCTCACCATTAATCATACTAGTAATATGTTTGTTGTTTCAGGCTAAGCTCCAATCTGGCTAGATATTTCCCCAGTTGGAAGTGTGGAACATATCAGCGTGTTTGTTTCTGTGTAACAAAGGGTTCGTGTTACCTAATGAGAGCACACATCCACTACTACAAGCATTTCAGGACTTGATATGAATAAGGGAGCTGATGTAATTGTCACTAATATTTAACTCTTTTACACCAAGAAAAATTGAACTCTCTTATATCTTTTTTTAAGTAATCCTCTCCTCTCACGCCCTCACTTCTATAAATCACATAAACAAGATTTCATTCATCCCTCTAATCTTAGGATTTCATACATCCAGAACTGATGACATATCCATCTCAGTCAATCCAGCAACATTAACTAGAGTCAATCAAGTCTGAGAGCGTGTCTTACAATAATACAGTAATGTGTTTTATACTTTTATATTGTTAATGTAAACAAAGCCAGCCTTCATTAACCAATTTGCTCTTCATATTCCACTTGAACAANGATTTTTTTAATTGTAGATTCAAAATGTTCTATTTAGCCATTTAAGAGTCCAGTCTCCAGACAAATACTTAAAAAGAGGAGCTTAAGAAGTACAAGTTCGAAGAATTTCCCAAGTTCAGCAAAACAAAGAGGATGCTGAACTAGATGCAGTACACCAATTAACAACGGAAGCATGTAAATTAAAATCTGCAGAGCAAAAATTAAAAACACTTGAATGGGAAAAAAACAATTATATAGATTCGATACGTTGAACATACACTTTAAGTCTCATTCCCAAATCTTGCAAGAAAGTGCAATAGGACTTGCGCAAGTACGTCTCTTTCTTGAGATCAATCCCGTCCTTTCTAGAAGCAGAATTCTCTTCAATTTCCTTTCTAGAATAGTACCATCGACCACCACCACCAGTTCCATCCTCTAACTGCTGATTATTGTATAAGGCTCCTTCATACGTACCACTTTGCAAAGAATCAGCAGGCACTAATCCAGCCATCTATGTCATAAATTACAACCGTAGTAACATCATCCTATACATATAATACAAATATAAACACAAAACAATCAAACAAAAGTACACACTAGCCCTAACCCCAAACAAAAAACAATAACAAATTTATTCGTGATTCGTAAAGGATCATCAGACAACAATTCCACCATCTAGGTAATAAGACACACCCGCAGTAAACATCAAACAAAAATTACGCGCTAACCCGAAAATAATTGAGCCATGTATTTGATAAATTACAACCCTAGTAACATCATTTTACACGTGAAATACAAATATAAACCTAAACCCATGTCAAGAATTGAGCTAATTATAAAGGGTCAGCAGGAAAACAATTCAGGCATTGACATAAAAAAAGTTACAAAGATATAACTATGCATGCATTAAAAACATGGAGTCCAACAAAAGATATACAATAAGTGTAATAAACTAGGAACAAGACATAATTAAAGTGGTTGTTTCATACCAGGAACAACAAGGGGTTGAATTAATATTATCTGGCGAAAATACGTGTGTTTTTGCCCTAATTTGTGTTTGGGATGTTTTTTTTTTGAGAGAGTTTACTAGTTTACTTGCTTTGCTCGGGTTTCTAATTCATATGAAAAGGTTCATTTCTCAAGTCGGGTCAAGATATGAAAAATGGCAAAATGTCGAAATAATCCAATTAAATTATAATATATAAATAAATTATTATATGTAAATATTAATTTTAATTTTATTAACTATAATTGTCGGTTTAGCAGAAACTTTTACATAAATAAGTTTTATTAAAAAATAATTCCATAAAAATATGAAATGTTTTCATTCAGAAAATTTATAATCTAACCAAAAGATATATAAAAATATTTTTGAAAATTTAGACAGTAAAATTTTAATATTAAAAAATAAAATACAAATTTAATCAAAGGAGATCACTCTTACTAGACCCCTCAAAATAACATGTAATTATATACATATTTTATATTTAATATATGTTTAAAATTTGAAATTTGAAATTCTAACACAGATATAAAAATTAATTTTAGCTCATTAAAAATTTATAAATTATCATTAATGATTTAAAATATGAATATGTAACATCTTTTCATTAAGAAGTAATCAATACATATATTTAATGAAAAAATAAAATTGAAATTGAGCTATAAATTATCGTCCTTATTTATTCATAAATTATAAATTTAAATTCAAAAAAAATATAACTTCTTTATGATACTCTATGCGGTGCTATACCGGTGTTTTGATTTTTTGCAACGTAATTTTATGTGTTTTAATTACATATTAGAATAATATTTTTAAAATTTTTATTTTATGTATTAAAATTTAAATATTATATTATTTTAAAAAAATTAATTTTAATTATATGATCAAAACAACTAAAATTATGTGTAAAAACTCCAATAATCTATGTAAAGGACGGGAAAAAGTACTTACTGGCCAATATAAATTAAATTAAATTATCTCTCAAAATGCACAAAACAAATCATCATAAAATATTATTTGAACACTATTAAAAAATAAAAATAATAATCACCTAAAATAATACAAAATCATCATTAACCACACATAACCCCCAATTCAATAATTTAAACATCGAATTTATGATTTTATATTGTCATAAATTTGACTTTTATTATTAATATGCTACTAATAATATTTTCCTTAACTATAAAATTATATTTTTTCAGTTATAACATCTAGAATCAAAATATGCATTAAAAATAAAAAAAATTTAAAAAAGAAAAATATATAGATACATAGATATAAATATAAAAACAATATTGTAATATAGGAATATAAGATAGACATAATCGTAACAATTGCCAATTGACGGCGGCGAACGACCAGAACAGGAGGCGGAGAAGATAAGAAGAAAAGGGTTCCAAAAATAAATTAAAGCAGACCGGCTCTTCATTTTAAAGCTCTTATAATCATCACTGGTACCTTCTTTTTTTCTCATTTGGTAGGGTTCTGTGATTTTAATTCACTCAATTAATCATTTCAAATTTGCTTTTTGCTTCATTTTGTTGAAATTAACTACAATTCTTGCCACCCCAGATCAATTTCTTGGCTTATAAGTGTGTGTTATGTTCAAAACTCATAGGTATATATTTGTTTATATATAGGTTTCTTGAATATAAATTAGGGAATATAAGAATGAAAATTTGATGTTTGAGTAATGATGATTTAGGGTTTAACTGAGTAATTTTTTTCAGTATCATTTATTTTTCGACAACCGTGTAAGTGCTGGCAGCTACTGTTATATAAGATTGTTAGCCTGTTAATTGTTATATTAAAGCTCGAATCTTTGGAAATATGGCAAGGTTTTAGATGATGTTTTACTTGTTCTAGTTGTATTAGAAAACAAAAGTTTGGTGTAGTTTCTGAAAGAAGTTATTTTTACGACAAGTTCTTGACTGACTTGCATAAATTTTCGTTGTTTGAGAAGAAAGCTTATGTTTTTTTGTCCAATTTTAGTTTATTTGTTACAGATGATTTTCACCTATACTAGATGTTGAAAACAGTATTTAGCAACAAAAAAAAAAGTTGCATTTTGCTTCATATACTGAACTTTGTTTTTTCATTGTAATGCTCTACTGATTTTCAGTATTTTGTGCTATGAAAGTTTTACTGCCATTTGTAAATTTCTCTTATTGCAGATACCATGAGTACTGATGTGATACAAACATTTAATGTATTCAGGTGATCTGTGACCTCGTGCTTGCATATCAAGATGGCTTCCTGGAATGCAAATCCCATTGCTAGTCCTGGCACACTGCCACTAGGCATGTAAATGGATATCTATCTGTTATAGTTCCCATCTAGAGTAGACGTAAGTTTTAGTTGGTCGTAGTCATCTAAGATCTTGTGAAACATTTCGAGTGCTAGAAACACAGCAGTGGGGATTAGCTATTAACAATTATTATGGTATTACCCTAGCTGACTCCAAGAAAATTAGCATCTTTCTTTATTATAAGAGTCTGATGTATGAATGCATAATTATTTGGTTGAATCTGTCTGGATATCTTAGTTGCATGTTGTTAATTTTACTTATCTATACTATATCATATTATTAAAATAAAAATGTTAGAAGTTTTGGTTAGGTGGTTGGTTCGTATTTGGGCCACTTGGCCTTTGAAAAGAAAAAATATTAATATAGATTATTAAGATTTGTTGGATCAGATTATTATAATAAATATATGGTTTGTAAATAAGATGTTAAATATAATTATATAGATGAGTTATTCTTTCGAACCTGATTAAAATTTTAGAAATATGAATTTTTTATAATAACATCTTGGATAATATAATTTTCTATACATGTCAAATTATATATATACATAGTAATACCTAGAGGTTAGAACAATACATGTGCCAGTATTAGAGAGAACTAAAATTATGTTTGTTGGTTTTAGTAGATGCCTACTTTCTTTTTTTGTGTATATAAGTAATGGTATTTGGCTTAACTTTCTTATTGTGATGTTACACAGTTAGTGCAGTTAGTAGGCAAACCAAGCATATCGATTCATTGAAGTTCAGCCCTCTTTCTACTCAGTCTCATCTATCTGATAGAAGACAAGCCATCTCACTTTCTAGCCAAAGGAAATCTGCTTCTGTAATATGCGCTGCTGCTGTTGTAAGTTTACTTGAACTTAATTTGGGGAATATCAAGTAATTGCTAGTTTAATTATTACATTTAAAAATCTTTATATAAACATATAACTATATAAGTAAGAGTGTAATGATCTAACAAAAAGATAACTTGTATCGACTATTATAAATAATTTNGCTGTTGTAAGTTTACTTGAACTTAATTTGGGGAATATCAAGTAATTGCTAGTTAATTATTACATTTGAAAATCTTTATATAAACATATAACTATATAAGTAAGAGTGTAATGATCTAACAAAAAGATAACTTGTATCGACTATTATGAATAATTGACTATATGAGTTGTGTATAGGCAGACATTTTGTACTTTTTGCCAAACATATGATCAAATATGGGTACACACTGCATTTTCCAACATCTAATTGCTTTCTATGATCTTGCTTGTGCAAGTAGATCTTGATATCAGTTCTTTTATATTGCAGAATGCAAGATGTTCGGCAGAGCAGACCCAAACTGTTACACGGCAGTCATCTACCATAACTGTGGCTCCAATACAAGGTAATTTGCCTTCTGCATTCCAGACATGTAAAATTGCATTCCTTGTATAGTATATAATCTCCATGTACATTTGAGATTTCTTAATATATTGCGGTTGGGAATGTTCCAATATGTGGACACCAAGGCCTTCGGTTTCTTTAAGATGCTATTTTTCTTTGGTGACATAATAGTAAAAAGAGCTCCGTACTGCTAATAACACAATCAAGAAGTTGTCCTCTAAGACAATTCTAGTTTCAGGATTCATGCCTTGCTGATATACCATTTTTAATATCTAGTAGCTATGTACTTGAGAAAGTAAAACTTAAAATACTTGCAGTACGAGGTTTTGATCATACATGTATCTAAATTTGTTTAAACCTTGCAGGGAAGGAGAAGTCTCCTGATCTCGATGATGGCGGGGATGGCTTTCCTCCTCGTGATGATGGAGATGGCGGTGGTGGTGGAGGAGGTGGAGGTGGTTGGTCAGGAGGTTTTTTCTTTTTTGGATTTCTTGCTTTTCTAGGTCTCTTGAGGGATCAAGAAAGTGAGAGTCCTTACAAGGATTGATCACCGACGTATTAGTTATAAAAAAACTATATTCATAGATTCTTGTGAGGTTGGGATAATGATGCATGTATCTTTATTGTTGTATCCTTATAAGTTGGTACAAGTTATAACCATACTGCAAAGGCATGCTACTCTCAGTGATTAACATAAACAAATAAATTTAAATCAAAAAACTGAGAAACAGATTTTGTAAGCTTAAAGCTTGAAATTTGAAATAAAAAATTGTACGGGTAGTTTGGACTTGAAAGTCTCTCGTATTGTATTTTATTAGAAGAGGTTCTTCGGAAAAGTCAGCTGATTGTTTGTATTTTTTTTATTTTTTTACATATTTTGAGATATAATTATAAAAATAATATTTTGAAAAACAGTTTTTTTTTTAAAGTGTAGGTGATATGTTTTTCCCCTAAAATTAGCTATTAGATAAAAAAAATGTTTGAAAGAAAACTGATTTTGAATTTTATCAAATAATTTCTACATAGGTTTTTTTTTAAAATGTTGTTAACTATTAGAGTTTTAACGTATTAAAAAATTATATATTATTTTATTGTAAATATTTTGTCTTATTGACTCCTTGTTGTGTTCACTTAGTCAAAAATGCATACATTTTTATTTTTATGAATCGATTATCGACAGATTATAAAAGTTATAATACAATAAAATATATCCAATTTAGACATAATTATAAATAATTAAATATATAATAATTTATAGATATTAATTGTGATAAGAAAATAATAAAATTAATAAAGATATTAATGGAAGAAAGATAATAGTTAATAGATATTAATAGAAGAAAGATAGTATTTAATAGATATTAATATGTATATTTATGATTAAATTTGCTCATTTTATCCTATTAGATATATAATAGATGGAATAATGGGTTCTAGTGATTTAGACAGTGTTCTAAAAATCGGTTCTAGGCGCTAGGCGGGGGTGAAACGCCCCGATTTTGTTGTAAGTGGGAGTGAAACGCCCCGATTTTGTGCTAGGCGGAAAATTAGGCGTTTCTTAAAAAAAATCGGTCAAAATCAACATTAGACGGTTAAAATCGGATTTGGACATTTTTTTTGTGAAAATTAGTCAAAATTGATAATAAACAATCAAAATCGGTATTAGGCTGTATAAATCGGTCAAAATCGATATTATACGGTATTAGGTTGTATTTTATGTCATATTCCCTATTTTTGAGTTTAGGAACTCATTTAAGGATGTTATTGAACTTACTCTTATATAGTACATCTTTAATGATAAAAAATATTTTTAATAATAAAATATAAGATGAGGAAGAGATATAAGTAACATTGTTGGAGTTCAAGATACTTATCCATATCTTAAATTACTACGATTCAATATTTTATATTAAATTTAAGGAATGAACTAGGGCTATATTGGAGTTGCTCTAAACACACCCTAATATTAGCTGGACAGTTTATTATTTTCTATATTTTTAACTACATATGTTATAAAAAGCCAAAAAGTCGATTTTAGTTAATAATAGATTTAAAAAAATATAAATGGTAACAAAACCGTATAAATAATTTATATACATAATTAAAAAAATATAAAGACAATCCAGTGACAAGTCATTTATATAGAGTTTTACACCACAATAAAGAACACATATATGTTGCTAATATATTCATCCGAATCATTCAGATGATTAGATGACAACAAAGCGTGAAAAAGTTATGAACTGGGTCTACAACTCTACATACATAAAATGCCAGCTATGTCCTTAAAAACTCGCATTCTTTATAAAAATATGTACTATTTATTTATTTTTGAGGGAATGGTTTAGGCATAAATTTGATTAGTATGAAATTCATGATTTCAATTAAAGTTAACAAGACATTAAAGTATATAAAAGCTAAGATATTAGAATGAACTAACATTAATTAATAATATTTAGTAGTAGTTTTAGGTTTTTCAATATATACAAATATGTTTCCTACCAAATATGTTTATGGACATGGGAGACAAGGGAAAATTTTAAGGGTTGTGGCCTTGTGGGTGCCATAGACACAAAAACATTTCTATATATAATTCATTGTATTTTAAAATATATATTTTTTCTATTTTACTAGTAAAATCATTCCCAAGTCTTTCATAAAAAAACTTTTACAAGGAAATAATTTAGCAACTCAATCGTGACCCTAATTTTAATTTTATAATTTTATTTATATGTATGTATGAAAATTTGTGTTTTTACCGTGTTCTCATTCAATAATAACATAACATAACCGACTTGTGCTCAAGGTAGGCTGTGACTTTCATTCCAAAAGCAAAAGGCAGAGTGAATTTAGTGTCTATAGAGTATACAGTCCAATGTCGTTGATTACTTGATTTAATAATCTGCAGCTTGAAATCAATAAACGGCAGAAACCTCATCAGGCTCGCTGCCTCATCCTGGGAGCATATCAGATGACAATCAGCTTCTGCTTGCTGTTAGTGTCTCATATTTTCACATTAATCTCTGCAGCACCGCATCAGGCCCTACTGAGCATATAAGACGACAATTAGCTTGCTGTTAGTGTCTCATATGTTCACATTAATCTCTGCAGCATGCCGGCACATGGCATACAAATACTCTGGATGATCCAGCATAAAGTTAAGTTAAATTTCACATCTTACACAGGACAGCCACCAGCAAAATGTGTTTCACGGGTCCTCTCATTTGGAACCTTTTGACCTCGTCATTCACCAGCAGATCAAGTGTTTTTCTCAGTTGACGATCTCTTCGTTTTCTAGCTTCTTTGTTCTGTTATCTGTGGATCACAATCTGCAAGTAATAAATGATAAATTAAATTTATGAGGATGATTAATTTCACCATCTTTTTCATAACAAGCATTGTGTATACCATCACAACAAGGGCACTTTTCCATGTCAACTTTGACCACCATAAATCATAATAAGTGAATTGGTTCAGGAAAACATATTTTGTATAAGAAAATAACTTGTTGCATTATGAATTGAGCCTTATTTTGTCGAACTAATCCTTCCTTGATATCACATTAAATACAACTGATGTGGAACATGAAAGTAGAAATTAACTATCTTATATTATTATCTAGATAGAAGTATTCATAATTTATTACTTCCTCCTTTTCTATTTAGATATCATTTTGGGCAATGACGTGGTAAAATTTTACTATATTTTATAGATATAAACTTATAAAGTAATAAAATAATTAAAATATGAAACTATATTTCGTGTGCTATCATCTTAGAATTTTGTACAATTGTCAAATTATAAATTAATAGTTATAAGATTCAATTCAGAGTCTGATCAATTTAAGTAAAAAAATTGTCTAAAAAGGACATTCAATTAGGAATGGGAGAACCTTGACATTATAGCCTAGTGGATATCTCTCGTTGAGGGTTTGAGTCTTAGTGAAGGCGATGTAATTATAAATGAAAGGTGTATATAGTTGTTGATCAGAAATACCTTAACATTAGGATAATTATACTACTCCCTCTATCCCATTTTACTAGTTTCTTTTGAAAAAATAAGGCATATTAAGAAAAGTTAGTTGTATAACATTTTCCGTGCTTATCATATTTATTATTTTAGTTTTATATGCAATCAAAATAAAATATGCATTGGAAATGACAAAATAAGAGGGCAAATTTTTTTTTTTTTTTTGCATTGGGGGTAGAAATGGACAACTATTATGGGATTAAAAAATCTTCAAAGGAGACTAGTATTTCGGGATGGAGGATTGGAGGGGGTAAGTTTACTATGCACTGCTTGTATAGGTGGAAAATTATGAGCACTGGCAGATGGATATACCAAGTTAAAATGATTCTGCTAGGAGATAAAGAAAAATAAATAACAAAAGTGGAACTAGTACCTTTCTTCAGTTAGATACCTTGAACAGAACTTTGAAGCCTCGTTAATGCGGCCAATAGCACCAACAAGGTCGTGGCAGGCATTCCTGTGCATTGTTGAGGCAATATTAAATTTAAGGTTCCAGCAGGCATGCATTGTTTGCTGAACCTGCACATTTTCTACTGTTAGTTTTCAGGTTCATAAACTTAAGGTATAAAAAGCTAGTTCAGAAATATGTTCAATGAGAGGATAATGCTTTAATTTCCCATTCCAAATATATGATTACTCGGATAACAAGAAATCTATGCTAGAGATCGTCTTATCCTCGATATGTAAGAAACAGAAGAATGGCAATTGGCCCAACAAGATATTATAAGCTATGTTTCTAGCTGAATGAGGTTTTTCGTACGAGAAGTAACAGTTACGGATTATCATACGCCTGTCATTGACACTGTGACATTGCTGCTATCAAGTATGCATAATGATTTTTATCGCAAAAGTGATCCTCCATAAAAAATGCATTACCTCAATAATTTGTCATGATTTTCAATCTCTGTTGGTTTCTTTCACCCACTCGAAATTCCGTGCATCATGCTTTCATCCTCAAGCCAACTACATCCGGGAGTTTTTCTCAACCCTGTGTCAGTCAACTGTAATCTTGTGCTTCTTGCTTCACCCCACCTACCAGATTGTGCATAAATGGTTGACAATACAACATAGTGAGCTGNTTTGAACTACTTGGGAATGTAAAGCCATACCTTCTCTCAGTGCTGCTAGATATGCTATTGCAGGAAGGATGCTCACAATTGTCACTAGATTAGGAACAAAAGCCTCAATTTTCATTTGGTTAAAAACGGATATGGCTTTCTGGGCATGTCCATTCTGAATGTATGCTGTTATCATCGTATTCCAGGAGACTTCATCTTTTATGAAATCGGTTTTATAAAATAGAAATTCAGCGGCAGAAAGGCTTCCACATTTGGCATACATGTCAATCAGAGCATTCTTTACATGACATTCTGATCCAAACCCAAGCTTAACAATTGTCCCATGAATGCATCTCCCATGAGTTAGATCATCTAAAAAAGCACAAGCAGGGAGTACACCCACAACTGTTCCTGAATCTGGGTGTAACCCAGACAAATGTAATTGGTAATATAAATCCATTGCTTTGTAAGGTTCGCCAAGTTGAGCATAACCATTAATCAATGCATTCCATGTCACGATATCTCTATGTAGCATCCTGTTAAATACAGTTAATGCTACAGAATAGATGTCACATTTAGCATACATAGATACTAAGGTTGTTCCAATTGAAACATCAGAATCTATATCAGCTTTGATAGCAAAGCAGTGTATGCTCTTTCCCATTTTTGCACATAACAATTCCCCACAAACAGGAAGAACGCTCAGTAAAGTTACTTTAGTTGGCTTCAACTGTTCATTTTGCATATCTCGAAATAATGAAAGTGCTTCTTCAGGTTCCCCATATTGTGCAGTAGAAGCTATAAGTGCTGACCAAGAGACCAAATCTTTTTGTTGAAGTCCTGTGAACAAATTTTTAGCCTTCTGCAACTCTCCACACTTTGCATACATTGTTATAAGAGGAGTAACAACCCGAACATCAGAATCAATCCTCTGGTGCTTGATGCAATCATGAATCTCTGTCCCTTTCTCCAAATCCCTCATCTCCGCAGCTGCCAGTAAAGCACTTACAGCTGATACCTTATTCATTATCATATTCTCTCCTTTCATTTGATCATATAACTCAATAACACGATCAAAAATTTCATTATAAACATACCCTGCCATCATCGTACCCCACGAAACATCATCCTTTCCTCTCATCAGATAAAAAATCTTCCTACCACTTTCCACCCATCCACACTTACAATACATATCAATCAACCCATTCAAAACCGCCACCGGAAAATCCCTCTTAAAAACATACCCATGAACGCACTTACAAGCCTCAACATCCCCTAACTTACAAACAGCCGGAAACAAATTCAACAAACTAACCGAATTAGGCTGCAACAACCCCTCTACCTGCATTCTCTTAAAACACACCAAACCATCCTCAGGATCCAAACTCTGCGAAAACCCAGAAATCATAGCATTCCAAGTCACCACATCTCTCTTAGGCAAACCATCAAACACTTTCTCCCCACTACCCAAATCACCCAATTTACAATACATATCAACAAGCCCAGTCCCAATAAAAACATCCCCCTCCAACCCTTTCTCAACAATCATTTCATGAACCAAAACACCCTCTTCTAAATCCAACAACCCAGTACAAGCTTTAACCACAAATGTAAAAGTAAACTTATCAGGCTCAATTTCATGTTTACACATAAAATGATAAATTTCAAGACTTTCTTGAAACTGATTAGTCTTATTATAAGCTCTAATCATGTTATTACACAATATTACATCTGGGTTTGGTGTAAAATCAAATAAAGATCGAGCAAAATCGGTTCTTTCGAAGAAAGAGTATGATTTTATGAGATGGGTGTGTGTGTGACTGTTTGGTTTGTAGCCTGAAACTATTAATTGGGCATGGATTTTAAGAAGAGATTTTAGGGTTTTGCAAGAAGGTAGGTAAGTGAATAAGAGATTTAAGTGTTGAAATTGAAATGATGGTTGTTTTGAGAGAGTGTGGATTGTTTTGTAAAAGGTGTGTTTGATGTTCATTGAAAGTAAAGTAAAGAGACTAGTTCAATGTGTTTTGGAGGTAAAACAATAAAAGATTGAATTGGGTGCTGGTATATATATATAGGTGCTGGTTGAATTGATTATTATCAACATAGAGAAGATTTCTTATTTAATTTACTTCAATTTGTTTTTCTTACTCTGCCATAATTTAATTTTATTGAAACGAAATTTTTATTTTGACAATTTAATTCAAATTTCAACTTTTTTATTATAAAAATGGGTTAAATTCTAATTCTAAATAATGCACAAAATCATGATAGATTTTTAATATATCATGATTTATTAGTATAATTAATAGTAATATTTGTTTTATGATAAATTCTCAACAGATCATAACTTGATAGTAAAATTGGTAGTAGTATTTATATTTATAAATTAAATAAAATATTTCACATAATTTGATGCGGATTGTGGTATTACATGACCAAGACGTAATTTCTAATCATTATTATGAAATGTTAAAATGGTTTATGATTTTCAATTTTTATATTCTTAGTTATGATAACTTAAAACATTAAATTTATGAGAATTGATTTTAATATTATATGTGACAATTTAAATCAAATTTTGAGTATTTTTTGAATTCAGATTCAATTCCGAATCCGTATCTCACATGTCCATGAACAAAATTCAACGATTTGAATATATAAACTCACTATATGTCTTTAAAAAAATTATGATTTGTTATTTTAATGGACAATGGTACCCAATTTTTTAAACTGAATTAAACTTGAAAACTTGAATATCTAACGTACTCTTCAGTTCTAAACTCCTGAATATACTTCCTCCGTCCCATTTGAGCATCTTTGACTTTCACATAAATTAAAAAAAAATAGTAAAAAAAGGAGTAAAGTTAATTGAAAAGTGAATAAAGTAGTACGATCTATCAAATATTTAATAATAAATTTGATCTATCAAATATTTAAAAATAGATTTGAGATAGATTTGAGTTAATTTTCTTTTTAAAATTAAAATATAGTTTACATATTTTATTTCAAAAAAAGAAAATTTAAAAATCATAATTTTTACTATGCGGTCAAAACACTTAAAAATGTGTACCAAAAGTCAATGCGACATATAAAAACAAACGCAGGGAGTACTAAAGAAACACATGCGATCTTGAAAGGATAACAATTAGGATATAATTTACTTGAGATTTCCATAATCTCCAACAAATAAAATGTTACACAAATAAGGTGATATTATACCTGAACATCTACAAGTTTCGCAGCACATATATAGACATCCAACACAAATGAACAGAACAGTAAGCTTCTGCTACAGGAATTTACAGCTCAGGCAGCTCGGCTTTTGATAACATCCATGTCCATTTCAGTTGGATCTGTGGCTTGCAACTCTACCTGAATACCATCAAGCTCCCTCTTGAACCTCTCTTTGGAGCTGGCATAAATCATCTTGCTTCTCACCTTTGCTGTATCGGGAGACCTTTAACAAACACAGAAATGGACAACACAATATATAAACGACGAATCATATAAGAAACTAATAAGATGAAGTATATTTCAAGAAAAAGAAAAAGAAAAAAAAGAAGTATCGGATGTGAATGAAGGTTGCTACCAAGCAATAAAGAATATCCTGCTCTTTTGGCAATTTTCTTGGGTCACAAAATCATAATCATAAACAGCATATCGACACTCATTGGCAGGGAGGCTTGCAGCAAAGTCTTCATAGCTTTCGGTTGGATCACCAACTTTTTCTACAGTGACCTGCTTTTGTATCTCTTCAATTTTGAAAATAATGGACCTGTAAGTTCTCTTGGCCTTCAGTTCTAAAAACTTTAGCTTGCAGTCATCGTGGACAGCTATACCAGAAGCTGCATTTGCCTACGTATTCCATACAATCATCACTTCTCAAAAACTGACTATAAGGGGAAAATTATACCCCAAGTGAAACCAGTTGACATAATAGACGAGCAACGAAAATTACGGACAAAATTATACTTCAGTGGTAGTTACATTCCAATTTAAAAGGTTCATCTTTTTATTACCATTCTATGGAAAAAAAGATCCGGAATTGGTTGAAAATAATACTTGGTGTCTTGGTCAATTCCAGTTTCAAACATCACCATACAATTTCCCTTTCTGTTTATACAAAATTATAGACTCATTATACAATCTCCTTTCAAATCCACGAGACCTATGGTATATTGGTATATTATAGAAACACTATACATTGTAACACGTGTGAAGAATACTATTTTGAAAGCTAAAGATGTCTTTAGTTTTTAAAGGCCTGATTTAAAAATGCATCTCTAATTTTGGAATCGATGGGGAACTTTTTCAAGAAAAATGAATTTAATTTTTATAAAAAATAAGTATAAAAATTAAGTAAAATTTATGTCTATATATCACTGTTCCAAATTACATGACAAAGTAGTGAGGGTTAAATTTATTCAAAAGGCAAACAGACAACGTCATAATAATCAATAATATATACAGATATAAAACAACAAAAATACATCTCTTCACTTATCAAAGAAGCTAAAATGATAGGCAAGATTGCTAGTACACGTCATGAATCAAGCTAGATTGATATCCTGATGGGTACACTTTCAACGCGCCTGATCACTATGACTGAGATATTCAGCGCATAGACGCATAGCCATTTATTTTATCTCGTAATGATAGAAACCGTACAGTTCAACAAGAAGATCGATGCAAACACAAGTCTTCCAAAAAAAA
>QRFB01001252.1:4016-34674 GCA_008931105.1 Oenanthe javanica | reverse complement strand
CAAGACTTTGGTACAAGAAATGGAAGTTGGGAAACTTCAATCAAGGAATAAATAGAGGGTCAAAGTGCAGTGACCAAACTGCACTTTGACCATGGAAATGAATTACACGCGCATGAATAGTAAGGCGCAACAAAATGATCAGCGCAACAAAATTCAATTGACTTAACCAAAATGGAGCATCATGTTTTAGTGGCGCCTCTACAGGGCTTGCCCAGTGCAAGCGCAACAAAAATGTTAAAGTGGAGCCACTTGACTTGGTTAAATTTATACTCCATTATTTTGTTGCGCCTCCCCTGTACAACCACTGTATAGGGCGCAACAAAAAGTTCCCTGGCGCAACAAAAAAAATATTTCTTGGCCCCACTTAATTATCCTCAGCCAATCAAATTATAGCAGCTACTTTATTTAATTTAAAGTCTACACCAATTGAAGAGGTCGTCTTCTCCAATACAAAAATGTAGGGAGCCACTGCCATGGCCGGAGCAAGAGATACATTTTATACACACCTATACCTTGCTCCCGGTCAGATATTAGGACCCGGTTCTTTAACGAAAAATGCTCAGGGCTCCTAGATATCACTCCCTACGGACTCAGTTTTTCCTTGTACTAATTTAGATATATTTGTATAGGAACTGAGCCCTATATTTTTGTGTTAGTAGCAAAGAACTAATTTATTCTTTGGAAGCCAGTTATATTTTTAACCAGGTGTAGCACCCCTCTGGGTTTATATATGAAAGATATATTCCTGGAAACTTGTCTCCATAATTTACTTGCTAATTTTCTAGAACGTTAATGTTTATTCATACACACAGAAAATTAGTATGCAGCTCACCTAAACACTACAAATGGCCAAACCCACTCTGAAATAATAATTTATTTATCCGCAAATTCCGAAAAGAATTTAAATTATTGTGAGTATCGCATTCAACCTCCCTTCTACGATACTTCGGGACCCAACATCTTCTGCTTGCTTGAACTTTATCTTGCTTCTTTTTAGATATTGTCTCGAAGTAATGTTTCGCCAGCTCTTCTTCCTTCTCTTCTAATCTTGCTTTTATCAAATCCCTTACTTCAACTTCAAGAGTGTTGACAGGAGGTGGATCTTCTAGTTTCTTTAGAACTTCTGTGAGAAATGCAATTGAATTTATCTTTGAGATATACTCGAAGGCCAGTGATTGTCTTTTTGAAAACACGAACACAGTTATTCTTTTTGGAAAGCCTTTCACTCTTTTAGTGCCATGCATAGACTCTTCTGCTAATTTCTCCATCAGTACATCTTGTATGATCCTCAAAGACTTCTTATCTGATTTGAAAGTGGATCTCTTAACTCTAGAAAAGACTTTTCTGATGATATCAGAATTGTTCCTTTTCAGCTTTGTCAGTTCCTTTCTCTTCTCCACTCCATTTTTCTTGAACAAGAAGTACTTTGTTCTATTTGGCTCAGTTTGTATGCAAGGGTCAGAATCCTTAATGGTTTTAAGTTCTTCAGTTCCATCATCCTTTCTCACATACATTGGATCCTGATAATATCTGGTTGTCTCCATAAGATATCTTCCAGATGTTTTGATAGCTCTGTTCAGCCTGAATGCATAGATTAACTTAGCAGCTTTAAGATCTTCTTCAATTATGTTCTTATTGCTTCTAAGTCTTCCCTCTATATACTGCATGAAGATCACTTGGCTTGACTCCAGACTTTCATTAGACAACGTCAGATTGTGTAAAGTTGTTGCTTTATAGTACTTGACCACTGGAGGCTTCTCAAATGCTTCGACACCGATCTCAATAATCTTTTTTTCAATTAGATCTCTCAGTATCTCATTCGACTTGTGTCCCCCAAAGATGACTTTCCTCTTCAGCACATACAACTCCACTATATTCATTTTCTCGAAGCTCTTTGCAACAAGATACTCGATCCCAGTGTTGTTGAATTGATATACATTTTCCAACCGGATTTGAATGCACTTACTGACACACTTGTTATTTCTTCTGATAGCACAACATAGTACTCATGAACATCCTGAAAATTTTCCTTTATAGTTCTGAATAGGTCAAGGACTTCTATGTCTTTTTTCTGGCTTAGAGTTAGTTCTTTCTTCTCCAATAGACTCCTTGGTTCATCCCATTCAGGACCAACTTTAGTTTTGATGTCCTTGATTCTATTTCTTCTTTCCATTGCTTGTTGAACTCTTCTCCACTGTCTTTTCATTAACTCTTGAGCTTGAACTATATCTTGAGTAACAACTTCATCTACACCAACTAGAAGACAGTCATTATCAAATGCATACTCTTCAATAAATTCCTCCTCGACATCTATACCTGCAGCCTTTGTTATTTCCTATATCTCATTCTCAGTAGGAATATCCATTGGCACATAGGGTTCAAAGATTTTTCCCTCCTCTATTTGCCTCACTCCAGGCCGGTAAAAGATATATGTCTCCCCCTGAGCTGTGTATTCCATAATTATTTTAGCTCCAACTTTTTTTTGCTCTCTTCTCTCCCCCTCAGTTGGGTTATCCTCCCCTTTTAATGGAGTTATCTGAGCTGTTGAAGTTGATTGATGAGTAGTAGGATTTTTATGAGCCAGCAGCTGTTGCAATAAATCTTTAATTTCTTTCATTTCATTGCGCTGCTGCTCTTGCACTTCCAAAATTTTCCTTGTAGAGTAATGAATTTCAGTGACTTGGGCCTCCAGATTTAGAATCGTTTGGCTGTGTGTTGTGTGTGCATTGTGTGGGGTGTTTATTTGGTCAGTGGGTGTCTCACTGTTACTGTTTTTGCACATCCCTCAACACCCACACTTGGTTGTTCAGGGTCAGGGAATTGATAATCACTCAGGTTAAGTGTTTCACTCATCTCATTGAAATCATCTTAATCTTCTATTCCTGCAAGAAAATCCCTATCCCTTCTATGGGTAGGTTGCCTCTTCGCCGGACCACTTTGGGTGGGGAGAACTCCTTTTTCAAGAACTGGGGGGATTAAGACCTAGTGTGGTCTTCACTATGGATTCTGTAATCATTGGCAGAGTTGAAGAATCTGTGATGCCAGCTGAAGCTATTGAAAGCCTTACCTGCTCAGAGGCACCCTGAATAGGTTCTACTTCCGAAGTAGCAGATACTCTAAGTATAGAGTCCACATCCCTTCTATGGGTGTGTTATCTTGTCCCTCCGCCTGACCTGTAAAGGTGGGGAGGACCTCATTTGAAGGAGCTGGATTTGTAATCAGCCGGGGGGTCACCACCTCAGGCAATGTAATAAGTGACAAATGAGAGCCTGTGGTGCCCCGCAACACTTGTGAAGGCAATACCACTTGAAGTGGTGATGCTACTGATGCAGCTTTTTCATGAATGAAGACCTCTTCCCTTCTAAAGGAGAGTATCCTTTCTACTTCACCCACTTGGGGAGGGAAAACATTCTCATTAAGATCTGGAGATGTTAAGTCCATGTGGGTCACCACATTTGACAATGTAATGAATGGCTCGTGAGAGTCAGTGATACCCCCTTCTTTGTGTGAAGACAGGTTTCGAATTAGATTAACCTAAACAGTACTGGCAACTGAAGTAGCTGATTGTGTTTCCATCTCTGTTTCTATTCCCGCTCCTTTCAGGAGTTTGTCAATTTCAGAATTGAGATTATGAAGAAACATAAAGGTCTCAGAATAGCTAATTTATAATAATAACAATAAATTGTTATAAATAGAAATATTCATAATTTATGGTACAATTATAATATTAACAATTATTGCCTTTAAAATATTAACAATAATAAGGTCCATATTTATTAAAGCTCACAAAATATTTAATAATAATAATAATAATAATAACATTAATTGTTAAAATTATCAAAATAAATAAATTATACTTCTTTAATATTTTACTTTTATTTTAAATATGAGAACAAATATAAATATTCATCCTTTCTATTTAAAATAATTTTAAATAATATTTAAATATATAAGTGCTGAGAATTTATTATTTAAACAGAAGCACTTAAATGTTTTTCTAATATCAAAATCAAATAAATATCAGATTAATAAACTTAGCAGGCATGCACAAGGTATTTACTAATATTTAATCTTAATAGTGGAAAATAATTTGGTAAATAAATTCACAAATCCTAAAAATATTACAATTAATTAACCAGTGAATTTAACAGCTTCAAATTGCAGTTATTAATTACTAACTAATTAGTTAGTAGAATTTAACATCCCAAGTTCACAAACCAGTCTAGTGAAAGTGATTTCATCAAGTGGTTTAGTGAAGATGTCTATAATTTGCTGCTTTGTAGGCACAAAATATAACTCTATAGGACCACACATGACATGCTCTCTTATGAAATGATACCTGATATCAATGTGCTTGGTCCTTGACTGTTGAACAGGATTGTTTGTGATTGCTATGGATCTTGTGTTGTCACAGAATATTGGAATTTTGCTCACCAATAGTCCACAGTCTTGAAGTTGGTTCCTTATCCACAAAATTTGTGCACAGAAGCTTCCAGTAATAACATATTCAGTTTCAGCTGTTGACATTGCAATTGAGTGTTGCTTCTTGCTATAACAGGATACCAGTCTTCTACCAAGGAATTGACAACTCCCTGATGTACTCTTTTGATCAATCCTACAACCTGCATAATCAGAATCTGTATAAGCAACAAGGTCAAAACCCGTATCTTTAGGGTACCAAATTCCAAGATTCCGACTTCCTTTAAAATACCTAAAAATACTTTTAACATCTATAAGTTGTGATTATTTAGGGTCAGACTGAAACCTAGCACACAAGTATGTAGAAAACATAATATCTGACCTACTTGCAGTTAAATAAAGTAATGAGCCGATCATACTTCTGTAGCTTGTGATGTCTACCCTCTTACCAGGTTCATCTTTATCAAGCTTAGTGGTAGTTGCCATAGGAGTTTTGGCTGATGTTGCATCTCTAATACCATACTTTTTCAATAGATCTCTGATGTACTTGGTCTGACAAATGAAGATTTCATCTTTCCTTTGGCTTACATGGAGTCTAAGGAAGTAATTCAGTTCACCCATCATGCTCATTTCATACCTACTCTGCATTAACTTAGCGAATCTAGTACACAACTGATCGTTAGTAGAACCAAATATAATGTCATCCACATATATTTGTACTAATATCATGTCATTTTTATACATTTTATGAAAAGATTCTTATCTATAACACGTCTAGTGAAACCATTTTTAAGTAAGAATATAGATAGAGTGTCATACCATGTCTGAGGTGCATGCTTTAAGCCATAGAGTGCCTTGAAGAGAAAGTACATAAAATCAGCAAATTATGGATCTTCAAACCCTGGGGGTTGTTTCACATACACTTTGTCTTGAAGTTTTCCATTCAGGAATGTACTATTCACATCCATTTGATATACTTTAAAGTTGGAATGTGTTGCGAATGCCAGAAACATCCTAATAGCTTCAAGCCTTGCCACTGGTTCATATGTTTTATCATAATCTATTCCTTCTTCTTCGGAATAACCTTTAGCAACCAGACTGGCTTTGTTCCTCGTAACAATGCCATCTTCATCCAGTTTATTTCTGAATACCCACTTTATGCCTATAATAGACTTGTCTTTTGGCCTGGGTACCAGGTTCCAGACTTTCTGTCTTTCGAATTGATTGATTTCTTCTTGCATAACAATAACCCAATCTGGATCTTCTAGTGCTTCTTCAATTTTCTTTGGCTCTATCTCAGAGAGAAACTAGAGAATAAACATTTATTCTGTGAAACACGTCTTATTTGAACTCCAACATCTGGATCTCCTAAAATCAGCTCAAAGGGGTTATCTTTACTCCACACCCTATGCCTAGGTAGATTTTCCCTATATGATTCATCTTGATTATCATTAAAGTGATGAATCCTATTAGTAGATCCTTCAGTTGCTCCCCCTGAGCTGCTGCTTGGTTGAGAATGAGATTCTCTACCACTACTAGTAGTTTCGGTAAATCTTCCATTATTTCCACTACTAGGGTCAGAATCATCATTGTTGTTATTCTCATATGGCGCTTGATTTTATGTTGTAGCTTCAGGTTCTACCTCACCTTCATCTGAGTTCATATTTTTAAACTGCAGAGTTTTAGTGTTATTTGTTCTTTGCAAACTTGGGAGCTGGAGATCATCAAAAGTTACATGCATGCATTCAATGACCTTTTTGTGTTCAATCACATAATCCATGTATGCTTTAGATTCCAGAGAGTAGCCAAGAAATATGCCTTCATGAGCCTTGGATTCAAACTTTCCTAGATGTTCATCCTCTTTCAGTACAAAGCACTTTGCTCCAAACACATGAAAGTATTCAGTGTTGGTTTCTTGTTAGTCATCAAATCGTATGGAGTCTTGTCATGATTTTTATTAACCAGGGTACGATTCTGAGTGTAGCAAGCTGTGTTGACTACTTCAGCCCAAAAGTATAGAGGTAAGTTAGCTTCATTCAACATTGTTCTTGCTGCTTCAACTAGAGTTTTGTTCTTCCTTTCTAGTACTCCATTTTGGTGTGGAGTTCTGGGCGCTGAATATTGTCTTGATATCCCTTTCTCAATACAGAAATCATTCAGGGTTACATTCCTGAATTCTGGTCCATTGTCACACCTTATTTTTCTGACAGGAAAATCAATTTCTAACTCTATCTTCTTTATGTGATCAATAATTGTTTGAGGGGCTTCAACCTTTGAGGCTAAAAACAACACCCACGTGTACTTAGAGTAGTCATCTACAATTACTAGTACATATCTCTTCCTTGACATTGAATGGACCAAATAAATCCATATGCAGAAGTTGCAGTGGTTCAGTAATGTTTGATGAAACTTTGATTTAGTGAGATAATTTCTTTGACTTCCCATTTTCACATGCTTCACATAAACCCTCTTAACAGAATTCCATCTCAGGTAAACCTCTAACCAATTCCATCTTAACTAAAGAGTTCATTGCCTTAAAGTTCAGGTGTAAAAGTTTCTTATGCCATAATCAATTGTTCTCTATTGAAGCTTTGCTGTAAAAATATTGAATTTCGCCTTTGCTTGAAGAGAATAAGTCAGCCACAAATAGATTCCTCTTCTCACTCCTTGAAGGGCAAGATTCACATCTTTCCTGTTTTGGATTGCACATCTTTCTTTTTCAAAAGTTACTTTGTAGCCCTTGTTAGTGAACTGACTGATACTTAGAAGGTTGTGCTTTAATCCTTCCACAAGAGAGATATTTTCTATGATAACACTTCCAATTTCTAAATTGTCATACCCCGTTGTGAAACCCTTGCTGTTATCTCCAAAGGTCACTATCGGGCCAGCTTTCTCAATCACATTTGATAGTAGGGCTTTATCACCAGTTATATGCCTAGAACAACCGATGTCGAGAATCCACAAGACACGCTTGTTCTTTGTTATGCCCTGCAACCACAGATTGATTACTTCCTCTTTGGCACCCAAATTTGATTGGGTCCAAGAGGCTTAGATAAGTAAACAAATTTAGTTGTAGAATTTTTTTGATCCTTGTCTTTCCCATCGACTGTGCCCTTGCCCTTTGTTTTAGCCTTGACAGGTGTGTCTTTAGGCTTAGGGACATGGGCTTCCTTCCTAGGCTTAGGAGGACTAGCAGTTTTGCCCTAATATGCTTTCTATTCATGTTCACATCTGTATTAATGAAGGTACTAGATGATGCATTCATCAAGCTTATGTATGCAGACATAATGTTGAAAGCACATGGCATGCATCCTACTTTACCACATGGTTGGTGAGGGTTAAACATGGCAGGCATATTAGAAGTTTCTGTTTTTACTACTTCTATCTTTTTACATGCATGCGTAAGATGACCAGTAAAATTACAATTGTTACAAACTTTTCTAATAGCTTTGGGAGAATAGGCATAATCATTTTTCTTATTAACACGTATCTTGCCATTTCTGTTAGCTTTCTTCTTTTGATCTTTGTTACCTATTTCAGTTTTAATCTCTTTCTTAGGTTCTTCAATTTTTATAGATTTCTTAGGAATCTTTTGTTTATTTTCTTCCTCTTTCTTTTTATCCTCAACAAGGATTCCTTCTTTCATTAAGATCTGCTTTTCATCTAAGGGTTCGATGAAAAACTTCTTGTATAGGGGCTTAAGGATATTTTTTAATACATGTGGAATGTCTTGCTTCACAAGACTTTCCTCAGCAATTGATTCCTCGTGTCTCTTTCCTGCCTTTTTATCATAGTCAAATCATATTCCAGTTTTTTGACCTATGACCTGTTTATCTATTGCCTCCTTAAAAAGATTTGCATATTTCTTATAAGCCTGAAGTTTTAACTCTAACTCAAAAAATTTATTCCTAAGTGCAGTTTCTACTTTTTGGTTGCATTTGTCTCTATTCTGAAGATATTTTATCTTCTGTTTAAGATCTTCTAAGTTAACATATGCAAGCTCTAGTTCTTCATTTCTAGCTTCTAGCATTTTATTCTTTAGAACTAGTTTAACATTTTCTTCTTCTGATGCGAGCATGCTTGTGTGTATATTAAACATTTCTATACTAAGATCTTCTACAGTTTAATTGTAATTAGAATTAGACATGTCAATTGTGGAAAGAAATGATACCTTTGATGACTGAGGTGATGCCTCTGAAGAGTCTGTCATTAGTGCAACATTTCCATATGTCTCTTTTTCATCATTTTCTGAGTCATCCCAGCTCTTTCCCTCGGCTATATAAGCTCTTCCCTGATGCTTTTTCACCAGTGCATCATACTTCTTTTTCAATTCATCATATGACTCCTTTCTTTCTTTTCCTTGCTTAGGCTTCCGGTATTCTGTAGCAAAATGTCCGGGTTCATTGTAGTTGTAGAACTTAAACTTATTGCGATCTACCATACCTGTATTATAACCTCATTTGTTGTAAGACCCTGAACACAAACGACCTCGGTTGTTGTTTCTGAAGCTGGAACCACTGTAACTGGTGTTACTCTTGAATTTATACATAGTGTTCCTTCTAAACCTATGATTCTTGAACTTTCTTACCATATAGGCCATTGTCTTGTTTTCCAACTATTCAAGTTCTTCCATTGAGTAGAAGTCATCTTCATCACCTGGTTAAGTATTTTCTATAAATTCAGCTTCCAGAATTTCTTCTTTCTCAACTACAGGTTTTACTATGCTGGTCTCTGTGACAGTAAAATCTTTGGCTACAAGTGTGTCATTTTCAATAGTGTTGTATTCTTACTGTCCACTGTTCATGAACCATAAATGACCTGTCTTTGCTCTTGCTCCATTTCATGAGTTTTGAGCTTTCCGTAAAGAATTTCAATTGACATATCATTTATGTCACTTCTCTCCCTGATGGCAGAGATTTTGTGTTTAAGATGCGCTGGCAGTGTCAACATAAATTTTCTGTTGATCTCTCTACGTGAGTAGGCCTTCCCGTGCAGTGACAAGTCATTCAACAATTTATTGTATCTCTCAAAGACTTGAATGATACTTTCTCCAGGTAGTGACATGAAAGCTTTATACTAGGATGTAAGAATATCCAGCATGTTCTCCTTTACTTCTGCAGTACCTTCCATTAGCAGATCAATCGTATCCCACATTTGTTTGGCATAAGTGCAATTTATCACTTGATTCAGCATTGTAGTGTCCTGTGAATCCATTAGGATACATTGAAGATTATTATCCCATGCTACTCTTTCTCTGTCAGTGTCAGTGTACTCTGAAGGCTTCTTTGGGGTAAATCCTCGAGGAATCCGTTCTCCGTCATCTGAGACTGATTCTGGTGTAAGCTTCTGAGGAACATAGGGTCCATTTTCCAAAATTCCCATGTATTGAGAATTTGCTGATTTGATAAAAGTGGACATCTTCTTCTTTCATAAAATGTATTCATTTTTATCAAAGGCTGGGATTTTGATGCTACTAAGTTTTTGGGTACTCATGGTTACGAAAATTTTTAAATCTCAATAAATAATTAATTTCTTAAAAATTAAAATTAATTCGAATAAAAATTTAATTTCATGAAATAAAATTTTAATTCGAATTCTTTATGATTTATAGCTTTTTAAAATTAGTGGATTTAAAATCTTTAAAAAATTTGAAATTCAATTTTCTTTAAAAATAAAGAAATTTAAATATAAAATTTTCTAGATCTAAAAATGCACTTTTTTGTAAAACTATTTTTGGATCTTGATTTGTAACATCAATCAAAAAACTCTGATACCAATTGTTAGGTTCTAAATCATGATAGAAGGGGGGGTTAAATATGATTTTTGTAGATTTTTGTTTAATTGCGGATTAAATGTTTGTGTTCTTGAGATATAAAAATGGTAGTAAATGAAACTCAACGATTCGGAGAAATAAAGATATATTATTAAATCTCTGAGGTGCTACACTTCTAATCAAATGATTAGCTTCTATGGGTTCAACCAATATTATAACAAAAATACATGTGGGTGCTTAATGCTTGGCTTTAATGGAGCTCCCATAAGTTTGTTGAGCTTTTTGAAGAAGATGCACACTGATACTTTCGAATTAAACCCATATATATTTGTGTAGACTTTTGGAAATCAAATGAATTGATTTTTCAACAATGCAAGTCTTTTGTTGCACTTGAAGAGTGACTGCAGAGTATAGGCTCCACTAAATATGTTGGTTGCGCCTTGGAACCTTTGTTGTGCCAGGTTAGAGTTTATGTTGCGCCTCTACTGTGTATGCCTTGTATAGAAACCACAAGTCCCTTAAAATATTAGGCAATTATTTCCTTACACCTTGAAGCATTTATGTTGTGCATGTACATTGTCCACCTTGTGTAGGCGCCACCAAAACCTCCCTTAGAGTTTTGTTGTGCCTTGAAATGATTTTAGTTACGCCTGCACTCCCATTGCCTTGTGTAGGCGCCACAAACTTTGCCTCGAACTTCCTTGCGCCAAGAAATGATGTTTGTTGCGCCTTCACTCTAGTCATAGTGTGTAGGCGCCACATAGTACTAAGTAACTTGATTACTTGCACCTCTACATTTCTTCAAGAGTACTGGAACACCAAAATGTAGTAATACTTGCCTTAACAATATTCTTGAAATGCTTGAAGTATTTACCACTTGGTTTTCACTCTTCTGGCTTGATCAACTGATTTTCTTCTGATATATCAAGACAATTCTTTTCTTGTTGTGCTGACGCTTAGTGCACTGGTCTGGTTCATAAATGACTAACACTGAATTGAATTCCCTTGATTTTTGTTCTGTTTCAGCTGATTAATCTTGGACTTTTGCATTTCTTCTGATCTCTGAAACCCTTAGACATTTATACTCAAATCATTACACTTTCTTTAATATGAAATCTTCTGAACTCTTAATTGTTGCTGAGGCCTGAACATATTAATGAACTTCTCTCGCTGACGTTCAGTAACCCTTTCATCTTGAATACTCTGCAATGATGTATGTATGATTCCGATTTTCATGTCATTCTGGATTCCTGTACTGCATAGTAGTATTATTTGACTGTCTTTGTTTCTTAGTTGAGTTATTGTTATCACTATTACATATTACGTTACATTATGCTTTACATAGATTTTGGTGATATTTATTGGATAAATGTGTACAAAGGGTTGTTCCACCAATTAAACTTTACAAGAATTATATTTAATATAATTGATAAATGTTGTCTACCTAAATAGTCGTATTTTGGGTGTATTAACCAACGTTATCTTAAAATATGAATGAGATAGGGATCTTGACTCACTAGAAAGATTTAAAGAAATGTTTTTTGAATTAATAGTTAAGGTTATTGATTTGAAGAAAATAGTGGTAGATATATATTATGAATGTATATGATAATCACTTGAACTTAATTAAACTTTTGCAGACTAACTAATTTTATGCATTTTAACATTATAAATATCTAATGGCAAATAATACAAATAACTTCTATGTGTGATCAGTCCTTGAGAAGGAAAAGCTGATAGGAACCAACTTCCTCGATCGGTATAGGAATTTGAGGATTGTTCTCAAGCAGAAGTGAAAGCTCCACGACATAGAAATTCCTTCTCCTACACCTCCTGCTGAGAATGCAACTCGCATTCAGCAAAATGCTTATCAGAAGCATATTGATGATGCGAATGATGTTGCATATCTTATGCTGTCAACCATGAGTGTTGAGCTTCAAAAACAACATGAGCATACGGATGCTTATGAGATGATTGAACACCTTCAAAGAATGTTTGAGGGACAGGATCGTCAGGAAAGGTTCGACATGAGCAAAGCACTGTATGCTTGCAAACAAGGAGATCGTGAAAATGTTCAACCACATGTTCTAAAGATGATAGGTTATATTGAGTATCTTTATACTTTGGGTTTCCCGATTGGTCCAGAATTTTAGATTGACTTGATCTTCCAATCTTTCAACAACAACTATACTCTTTTTGTTATAAACTACAATACGAATGAGATAGACAAAACACCCACTAAATTGTTGGCCATGTTGTGAACTACTGAAACCAACATAAAAAAGGGTGAACCTCCTCCCATATTGATGATGGATAACAAAAGTAAGGCTAAAGGGAAAGGCAAGTAGAAGGCAAAGAAGATGATTGGATCTGCTTCTGCTCCCAAGCCAAAGGCTAATCCTAAATAGGCATTAAAGCCTAAGGGTGTTATTGCAAAGGGTAAGGGTGATTGTCAATACTGTGGTAAATCAAGTCATTGGAAGAGAAATTGTTATGCTTATTTAGAGGATCTGAAGAAGAAAATGATGGTCAAGTTTTAACTTCAAGAGATGCAAAGGCGTAGGACTTTGGCTAAGGGAGAGGTCGACCTACGAGTTGGTAATGGAGCAAAGGTTGCTACCTTGGCTGTGGGGAATTATTATTTATCGTTGCCCACTGGGCTTATTTTAGAACCTGAGAATTGTTTTTACTTGCCTACAATTTGCAGAAACATTATTTCTGTTTCCTATTTAGACAAGAAAGGTTTTGCATTTTCAATTCAGAACAATATTTGTTCCTTTTCTTTGAATAATGTTACCTATGGGATTACACGTTTATTTAATAATTTATATATTATTTATTTAGGCACTCATATCTATAATGTGAATAATAAACATCTTAAGACTAATGACTCAAATCAAACATACCTCTGGCATTGTTGATTAGGCCATATAAATGAGAAGCGCATTTCCAAGTTATATAAGGATGGATACTTGGATAAGTTTGACTTTGAATCATACGAAGCATGCGAACCTTGTCTCATTGGAAAAATGAATAAAGCTCCTTTTACCGAACAAAGTGAAAGGGCCACTGAATAATTAGAACTTATACATAGTGATGTATGTGGTCCTATGCGTACGATGACAAGAGGTGGCTTTTACTACCTTATAATGTTTACTAATGATTTCAGTAGATATGGATATGTGCATCTTATGAAGAAAATATCTGATTCTTTTGAAATATTCAAAGAATATAAAGATGAAGTAGAAAAGCAAATTGGCGGAAATATAAAAACTCTAAGATTTGATCGTGGGGGCGAAAACTTAAGCAAGGATTTTAATTTTTCTTAAAAGAGTGTGGTATCGTATCACAACTCACTCTTCCCGGAACACCATAGTGGAACAGAGTATCTGAGAGGAGAAGTCATACCTTGTTGGACATGGTGTGATCGATGATGAGTCATGCAGATCTTTCAATTAGTTTATGGGGTTATGCCCTGGACATGGCTGCTTATATACTTAATCGAGTTCCTACTAAAATGGTTTAGAAGACTCCGTATAAAATATGAACTGAGAAACGTCATAGCATGTCATTTATGAAAGTTTGGGGATGTGAGGCATTTATGAAACATTTAAATTCTGACAAGCTAGGACCTAAATCAAAAAATTGTAACATTGTGGAATACCCAATTGAAACAAAGGTTTATTCGGTCTATAATCCTTTTGAGAACAAAATGCTTGTTGCTCGAATTGTAGTGTTCCTTGAAGGAGAAATGCTTTCTAAAAAAGACAGTCGGAGGATAATAGATCTCGATGAAGTTCAAGACCCACATGGTAACATTGAACCAATGGAGGAACTTGACCAGAATGTATAAAAAAATAATACTGCTCAAGAAACACAGGTTGTTCATAGGTCTAGCAGGATTTTCCATGTGCAAGAGAGATAATATGGATTTCTCTTGACTCGAGATGGTGATGTGATGCTTGTGGAAGAAGATGAAACTCTCACTTACCAAGAGGATATGAACCCTCCAGATTCTAAGAGATGGCTGAATGCCATGAAATCTAAAATGCAATCCATGTATACTAACTGAGTATGGACTTTGGTTAATCCACTTGAAGGGGTAAAGCCTATAGGGTGCAAGTGGGTTTTCAAGAAGAAGACTTATATGGATGGTAACGTACAGACCTAAATTGCACGATTGGTGGCAAAAGGTTTCAAACAAATTCATGGTATTGACTATGATGAGACCTTTTTACCAATGGCAATGGTCAAGTCCGTTAGGATTTTACTTGCAATAGCTGCTTACTATGACTACGAAATCTAGCAAATGGATGTCAAAACTGATTTATTAAATGGGAGCCTTGAAGAAGATGTGGATGTGTACAGGACACAACCAGAAGGTTTTGTTGATTCAAAGGATGCTGGAAAAGTCACTAAGTTGCGTTGATCCATTTATGGATTGAGTTAAGCGTCGAGGAGATGGATTATTTATTTTGATGAAACTATCACAGAGTCTGGGTTTATTGAAAATGAAGATGAACCATGTATTTATAATATGGTTAGTGGTAGCAATGTGGAATTCCTAGTATTATATGTTGATGATATATTACTAATAGAGAATAACATTCCTTCTTTCTAGGTTGTTAAGACTTGGTTGAGTAAAAGTTTCTCAATGAAAGACTTAGGCGATGTAACCTATATATTAGGGATCAGGATCTATAGAGATTGATCAAAAAGATTAATCGGCCTAAGTCAGAGTATATACATTATCAAAGTTTTGCATCAATTTAGAATGCAAAGGGATAAAAGGGGATTTGTCCCAATGTCTCACGGGATATCGATCTTTAAAGAAAACAGTCCTAAATCATTGGATGATAAGGACTGTATGAGTAAAGTTCCATATGCATCAGTAATTGGTTCTATAATGTATGCAATGATATGTACTCGTCCTAATATCTTGTATGTTTAAGCATGATGAGTATATACCAGTCGAATCCAGGTGAAGGTCACTAGACGGCAGTCAAGAATATTCTCAAGTACTTGAAAAAGACTAATGATTAATTCTTAGTATATGGAGGAGAAAAGCTGGTTATAAAAGGTTACACCGAATCTAGTTTCCAGACAGACAAGGATGATTCTGTTTCTAAGTCTGCGTTTATGTTTTATCTAAATGGAGGTGTTTTAAGCTAGAAAATTTCAAAGCAAGAGACGGTAGCAGATTCTACAATGGAGGCTAAGTATATAGCTGCTAGTGAAGCGTCAAAGGAGGCTGTTTGGGTTTGGAAATTTCCTGCAAGACTTTGTGTGGTTCTTTCAGTCGCAGATCCGATAGATTTGTACTACGACAATAATGGAGTCATTTCACATGCTAAGGAACCAAGATCTCATTCCCGAACTAAGCATATACTCAGACGATATCACCTTCTCCGTAAGATTAATAATCGAGGGGATATACATATATGTAAAGTGCATACAAATGATAACATTGCAGATCCACTGACCAAGGCTTTGTCGCAGCAGAAGCACGAAGGTCAAACTAGTTCCATGAGTATTAGATACATGAGAGATTGGCTCTAGTAAAGTGAGAGATTGTTAGTATTTGTGTCCTAGAGAAAATAATATTATGTTTTATTAAAAACAATTATGGATTATATTCTATTGATTATTGAATAAATATTTATTATCTCTTTATTTATTGCAGAGTAAATTAAAAGCATAACAAATGTCCTTGTAATTTTGATATGTATTATATATCTTTAAGTATGTGACTTAAAAGTGAGATTGTATGAATTGTATCTTATTCCTAAAATTTCCTAGTCGAGTGTTATTATTTAAGGACAATAATAATGCACAAAGACTAGGTTGTTTGTTGACAGATGACCACATCTCATTGGTCATAGGTATGGTGATACTAAAGTCAAGAATATAAGTGCATGTCTCAATGCATGGCACTGGAATGACCCGTCGTAAGATTCTACATGTGAATAAGTGTCATAACTAATTCTCACTTTGATAATGATGTAATGATCCTTTGACTTGAAATCATTATATTTCAATACGAGAATTAATATACTTTGATAACACTCAACGTTACCTTTAAGTGGGTAATGATAAAGATGGATACTTGGTATAATATGAATCATATGAGAAATATGAATGATAGATAAATGATTTAACCCTCCTATTTTAGGAGTGATATTATTGGCTTCTTGATTGAATAAGACTGTAAAATGAATGGTCATGCTCAAATATTGATTTATTTAATAGTCTACTCATTGATCAAGAAAACTCGAATTAAATGTTGAAGATGATGACATAGTCTATGCCTCGAGTTTAATCTATAATATAGGGTTACAAGGATTATATTACATTGTACATTATTCACGAAAGGCTTAATCGAATCACTAATTTAATTATTATTACTTGGGTAGCAATAATGTATTACTAGATGTCGCTCATTGTTTATAATTTTATTATTGGATAATAAAATTATTGTCAACGTAATAATAACCTAAAGGGTCATACATAAAGAACGCTTTAAATTTGGAATATTTATTTAAATTATGAATTTAAATGTAGTTATTATTAATTTGAATTTAATTAATTAATTGAGTTTGACTTGATTAATTGACATAATTACAATTCTTTTTTAATAATAAAACCAAACCGGGTTGGGTTTTGAAAGTCCACATCAGATTAAGTTATCCATCTTCAGCCTGTATATAAATACATAATGATGTATTGTTTTTCACACACTTCTTGAAATTTGTTTTTAGAGAGAACCCTAGCGGCTCCATATAAGAGAGAGGCAAGGAAATCTGTGAGAAAGAAGGAGGCTAAAGAAGGTTATCCAAGGCTACTACCATCAAGAAAATAGTTTTCGGTGTTCGTTTAGATACCATTAGCACGGGGTTCTTGCAGCAAGTGCTACGAGGTGATTGCAATTAGGACCTTCATTAAACGCACTCACGTAAAGCTTCGAAAAGGTTAGACACTAATCCACGAATTAAATATTGTGTCGGAGGGTTTTGATATTTTGATTTTTTCACATAAATTCCGCTGGGTTTGATGCTCGAAACCCTTCAAATATATATTAGATTTTAGTTCAAGTAAAGTACATATTCCTTATATATATATATATATATATATATATATATATATACACACACACACACACACACACATATTTATTAATTAATTAAATATTTTATATTTGTTTAACTTAAAATCATTTATCTTTATACATATTTTATGACAAATAATATATTTGTTAATTTGATTCCAAATTATTATTGATTTTTTATATTTTTTGTGTTTTTTTTACCGGACAAGTTTTTTTTATTAGTATTAAGCATTAAAAATATGTATAATTATACAAGTGTACTAGTTATAAGGATAACACTTTACACCGTAAGCCTTGTTAAATAATAAATTCAATCTTATATAACAACAAAAGAAGTGATTTAATTTCATGTATTATTAATATTGTATATACCTGTCAATTTGGATAATCGGATCGCTTTCGAATCAGATTCATTCGGATAAGATCAACTTCCGGTTTTAATATATTTCAAGTACTGTTCAGATCAGATTGAATCTGATTCAGATCGGATCTAGTTTGGAATAAAATCGGTTAAATTTGGAATCAAGATCAAATTAAGTTATGTTCAGATTAAATTCGATTCAGATCATTTCGGATTGGAAAAATATAGTTTGTATTAATTTTGAATTAGTTTTTAATTATAGGAAAATTAAAATAAAAGTCATTAAATAAGTTTGTTGAACGAATAACTTATTCATTATCTTTCTTTTTCTTTTTTTTTTAATTTTTGAGATTTTAAAAAATCATTTTATTATTAAATATATTAGTTATAATATAAAACAATATAAGTTTTTAAAATTTAGATTGTATAACCTTTTTAATTATTTCATATAAAAGTATTTTAAATATGAATTTTACTTAAAAATATAATAATTTAGTGAATAAAAAGTGAGTTAATACTATAGACTATTAATCATTAAAATATAACTAAGAAATTATATTAAAATTCAGTCTATCTATTCTCTAATTCGATATAATTCATATTTGTATTAAATCAGATATCGTACTTCGAGTCATATTCGATTCAAATGATTATGTATTCAGTTATAATCAGTTTCAAGTCATTATCAGACCTAGTATTTCAAATTATTTTCGGGAAAATTTTTGGTTCAGATCAAATCGATTTTCGAATATGTATCAGATTATATAATTCGGATATAAAATCAGATTCGGTTCCGTAAATTTCAGTTCGATTCTTCGTATCCAGACTCATTTTACCAAGTCTAATTGCATATCTCTGACATATATAGACAGTGTAATTTAGTTTGTAAAACCTAAATCGTATGTTATAAAAAATATTTTTTTATTATAAAGAAATCTTGAATTTAATTAAAATTAATTATCAGTTCTTTTTTGAATTTGAATTTTCATTTGAACACCCCCTTATTAAGTACATACAGATATATAGATTGAGAAAATAATATGAATATATCAATATCATATACACGCGTCATAGTTACAAAACCTACTCTTACCTTTTACTTTGGAACCCAATTGCCAATTGGCTGTGCAATTGAAGCAATTTTTAGGGCACATTTTAGCCTATATATGCAAGTACGAAGATCCCATTAATTTTTTAGGTACGAAAAACTTGAAATATAAATATATAATACATGTATTGTGGGTAATATGATATTGTATTGCAGACCTTTCCCTTTCACACGAAGCCCTGAAGATTTGGCTATGTCAAATAGCATGAGCTGATCATCCTTTAAAAATATGAGGTTACAATTCATGCACTACCCGTTTCCAAGTCTAGGCCTTTTCGGCCTTTTTAACACTTTCTATCTTGGCATTTTAACACTTTCTATCTTGGTAGGAAAATGGAGCAACCCCCAAAGAAATGAGGCCGACCAAGAATCGTGGTTACTGAAGCTGTTCTTGAGTGGCGAAGGCTGGCTAAGCAACATAGTAACGCAGCACGGGTAAGGGGTAAGCTTGGCCAATGTTCTTTACTCTTATTTTTTTTTTTTACTGTGGGAACCCGCAGCCGCTACCCTTTGGGTGCGCACTGTTGTGCTTAAATAACTAAATAATATATTGATAAAATTCTAAACTTGTACTTTTAGAAGAGTGTACAGAGCTTTTGATCCTGGCCTGGGTAGCAGTTGATGTCGATGTCAGCCTAAAAAATTACGGCGCAGTTGGATTTGTGCACCTAGATAGCTAATTGTTGATGATCACAGCCGCTGAAATTTTTAACTCTATCCACACAACTCAAGGATCACTACTTCCAAACAGTGACGATATCCTTGGAAATCATAGATTTGGCTTCCAGGTCACTTTGCTCATCAATCGACTACATATGTCTTATGTTTATCAAGAAATCATGTGTGCAGAATTTAACATTAANATATCCTTGGAAATCATAGATTTGGCTTCCAGGTCACTTTGTTCATCAATCGACTACATATGTCTTATGTTTATCAAGAAATCATGTGTGCAGAATTTAACATTAAGTTCATCTCGGTTCATCTCATTCATCCCCATCTCATTTAGGATAATAGCATATCAAACTTGGCTATAGTGACAGTGAACCTTACACACCTGTTTGATTATCACATTCTCAAAGGCCTGCTTACAACATCTAATATAAAAACAAGGTACATGAGCCCGCCAATTTGGATAAGGTTCATGGAACCCGTATTTGGCTTCAATTCTTCTCATATATCCGCTGGCGGAGGCTATTTGCAGGGGTAGGCATACTGTAATTCTGGTTCATGTGTATAACTAGTGTAATCATGTGCTTCATTCCAAAGAATTAGGAACTACTATCTCCAACATGGATATACTTCTACTAAAATTTATGCAGTTTCATACAGAGTGAGAGCTAGATTTTAGAAGCATGAACACATCATATCTTTGATTCTTATTTTCTCCTCTTTTTTTTAAGTTTCCGAGCTTCCATGAGGTAAGCATGAGTTTATATGGTGTACACATTCATATTCAAGAGAATGATGGTATTGTATCAATTTGTGTTCCCCAAAACATACCTAGAATTGTTGCTGAAAATGGAAACCTAGCATCTAATATATTACAAGTGAAACATTGTAAGAATTTTACAATTCACTTTTTATACATTTATTTTAAATCTCTTCAATTTCCCTCAAAAACATATTCCCTTTCAGTATTGCCTTTCTCAGTTTTCTCTTACTAATTGCAATTACTGTTTTCTTTGGTGTTGCGGATTGCATTCACATCCAAACTTTTGCACTTTATAGATGGTTGGCATGGGTTGTAACCTTGCCGGTCGAATATCGTGAGTTTACCAAATGCTTACGGTGGAGTATTCCTTACTTCAGCCTTCTCTAGGACAAAGGTCACACACAGTCAGTTATAATGCCTTCAAGTTCCCCTACATTGCTCACATCTGAACAGAAGAGCCAAAAGAGAAATGCATAAATTTAATATTATTTTTACGTATATGCATTGTTATACATAATATTTTATATAAGTAGTAACTAACAATATAGTAAGTTCCTGCCCTGAACGAGGAAGTCTAGCCAATCCTCAATTCAAAATTAGAAACATAAACATTAATCCCTGGGAAGAATTCCTTTGGCCTTTAAATATAGATAAAAGATAAGTTATCTGAAGTTAATTTTGAGGGGTAACTATAATATTGCAGATTTGGTGTATTAAGAAATGAAAATTAATACCGAGCAATCTGTTTATGTAAAGAATGGAGATGAAATTATGCAAAGAAAACACATTATGTCAAAGATTTGCATAGATTAAGACATTTTATCAACCAAGTTGTACCGCACCTAGCTGCAAAAAAGGGAAGCCTTGCTTCACCCGCAATAGCCTTTGCAAGAAGGGTTTTATCGGTTCCAGGTGGGCCATGGAGGAGCACACCTTTAGGACAATATATACCTTTATTTTAAAACTCTTCATCATTCTTTAGTATTCGAACAATCTCTTGTAGCTCCCTTTTAATATATTCCTGACCAGCAAAATCTTCAAAGGTGACACCAGTTGTTTCTTCTGCGGCTATAAATTTCACCCTGGTAAGATAACATGGAAATATATTTATCACTGATAAAGAATATATATCATTCTCTTATACTTCTATCTTTGCATATAACATTCAGCTCACTTCAGAAGAACAAGTTTAATGTACATACATACTTAACAAACACTTTCCAGTCAGTCCCCAATTTCATTTGTCAATACAGAGACAATAATATAGCTGAGTGAAACTAAACGTCATCTCAGTAATTAGCCAAAATGTTAAGAAGCTACAATGAACGTATGCAGAAAATTGTTTCTCTGGTGGAAAATAAAGTTCAGCATCCTTATAGATAGCAAAAAGGTACACCACTTAGAAGAATGAGGGACAACAAGAAGCAGAAAAGAAAAGTCNTCAGCATCCTTATAGAAAGCAAAAAGGTACACCACTTGGAAGAATGAGGGACAGCAAGAAGCAGAAAAGAAAAGTTACAAACATACTTGAAGGCACAACAGCTTCAAACAAGTTTTCAACATCCAAACAACCAATATATTACTCGCTGTATACCTGCTCTTCCCTAATGATCCAAGGGCCTTGCACTTGAGTGGCTGCCTCGTCTTTGTGGGAGGGGTTCCCAGGTCACAAGGTATGAGCTCTGCATAAATTGGTCTCATCATATTATCAATCCATATATATACTCCAATCGCAAGTGCAAGGCGCATGCCCCACACTACTGCAGTTGCCACACTAGAATAAACTTCAGCAGGAACTGTGTCAACATGATAGACATCGACATTTACAAGCTGTTGATGCAACTTCCACCAAATATCACTCCAAGCATCAATTGGCATTCGACNTTAGCTATCTAGGTGCACAAATCCAACTGCGCCGCAATTTTTTAGGCTGACATCGACATCAACTACTACCCAGGCCAGGATCAAAAACTTTGTACACTCTTCTAAAAGTACAAGTTTAGAATTTTATCAATATATTATTTAGTTATTTAAGCACAACAGTGCGCACCCAAAGGGTAGCGGCTACGGGTTCCCACAGTAAAAAAAAAAATTNAGAGTAATACCAGAAAATCTAAACCTTATTGCATTCCTTTGTCATGTAAAAAATAGTTACTACATTTTCAGCAACAATTCTAGGAATGTTTTGGGGAACACAAATTGATACAATACCATCATTCTCTTGAATATGAATGTGTACACCATATGAACTCATGCTTACATCATGGAAGCTCGGAAACTTAAAAAAAATGAAGGAGAAAATAAGAATCAAAGATATGATGTGTTCATGCTTCTAAAATCTAGCTCTCACTCTGTATGAAACTGCATAAATTTTAGTAGAAGTATATCCATGTTGGAGATAGTAGTTCCTAATTCTTTGGAATGAAGCACATGATTACACTAGTTATACACATGAACCTGAATTACAGTATGCCTACCCCTGCAAATAGCCTCCGCCAGCGGATATATGAGAAGAATTGAAGCCAAATACGGGTTCCATGAACCTTATCCAAATTGGCGGGCTCATGTACCTTGTTTTTATATTAGATGTTGTAAGCAGGCCTTTAAGAATGTGATAATCAAACAGGTGTGTAAGGTTCACTGTCACTATAGCCAAGTTTGATATGCTATTATCCTGAATGAGATGGGGATGAATGAGATGAACCGAGATGAACTTAATGTTAAATTCTGCACACATGATTTCTTGATAAACATAAGACATGTGTAGTCGATTGATGAACAAAGTGACCTGGAAGCCAAATCTATGATTTCCAAGGATATCGCCACTATTTGGAAGTAGTGATCCTTGAGTTGTGTGGATAGAGTTAAAAATTTCAGCGGCTGAGATCATCAACAATTAGCTATCTAGGTGCACAAATCCAACTGCGCCGCAATTTTTTAGGCTGACATCGACATCAACTACTACCCAGGCCAGGATCAAAAACTTTGTACACTCTTCTAAAAGTACAAGTTTAGAATTTTATCAATATATTATTTAGTTATTTAAGCACAACAGTGCGCACCCAAAGGGTAGCGGCTACGGGTTCCCACAGTAAAAAAAAAAATTGAGTAAAGAACATTGGCCAAGCTTACCCCTTACCCGTGCTGCGTTACTATGTTGCTTAGCCAGCCTTCGCCGCTCAAGAACAGCTTCAGTAACCACGATTCTTGGTCGGCCTCTTTTCTTTGGGGGTTGCTTCATTTTCCTACCAAGATAGAAAGTGTTAAAATGCCAAGATAGAAAGTGTTAAAAAGGCCGAAAAGGCCTAGACTTAGAAACGGGTAGTGCATGAATTGTAACCTCATATTTTTAAAGGATGATCAGCTCATGCTATTTGACATAGCCAAATCTTCAGGGCTTCGTGTGAAAGGGAAAGGTCTGCAATACAATATCATATTACCCACAATACATGTATTATATATTTATATTTCAAGTTTTTCATACCTAAAAAATTAATGGGATCTTCGTACTTGCATATATAGGCCAAAATGTGCCCTAAAAATTACTTCAATTGCACAACNTGTAACCTCATATTTTTAAAGGATGATCAGCTCATGCTATTTGACATAGCCAAATCTTCAGGGCTTCGTGTGAAAGGGAAAGGTCTGCAATACAATATCATATTACCCACAATACATGTATTATATATTTATATTTCAAGTTTTTCATACCTAAAAAATTAATGGGATCTTCGTACTTGCATATATAGGCCAAAATGTGCCCTAAAAATTGCTTCAATTGCACAACCAATTGGCAATTGGATTCCAAACCTGCTTAATATAAAACAAAAGTAGCCAAGAACATAAAGTTATTATGAAGATTGTGAAGTAACCACCATAAAGAGTTGACATAAAGAGTAGATGAAAATATAAAGATACAAATAAACATAACACTTACTCTCGAGTTCCAGTTCCTTTCTTCCTTCGTTGACTTGGAATATATCACTTTGAATGGAATTCAAGATCGTCCCAAATCTACTCAATGAAGTCTCCATCATCCCAATCCTGTATTCAAGCTCTTCGTTGATCTGATCTGATATGCCAAGAAATAAAAATAAGTAACTAATGCAAGAGTGAAAACATGCTTCATATTTTTATAACTGGTTAAAGGAAAGCATTCCCCTCGGCTCTTAGAGAGATCCCAATTGATCAAATCCGAAATATCTTAACCTCAATCATATCTAGCAACTGGTGGGAGCTCAAGCATGTGCATAGTTTGAGGTTGTCGAATTCCTGCAAGCGCATCTCTCTCACTGGTATGCTCTAGTTGCTCTAATAAGTTGGCAAAGGATCTCCAACAAATTACCTTCATTTTACAGAATAAACCTAAACTAAAACTGAACTAAATGATAAATGAAGCGAAGTTTACAGAAGTAGTATACTTGTACTCTAAAGAATAATTAGATGAATAAATATCCAGACCTTTCTATTTCTATTTCTATTTCTATATAGATTTAAAAAAATAGATAAAAGGGATTCTTTTCATGGCATAGTTAGAAGTTCCTATAAGATAAAAAAAATGTATTTTTCAATATTCTTTTATTTCAGATTGAAAAAGGACATTCTCAATCATGTAAAAACTCGAAGAAAATAAATAGAGAAAAGCCGGCTATCGGAATAGAACCCATGACCATCGCATTACAAATGCTTAGCTCCTATGTTACAAGAAATTATAATAAAGGGTCTAATGCATGCAATCAGTATTTGATAATACAAGCGACTTTCAATAAATTATATGTATTACATGNAATTATAATAAAGGGTCTAATGCATGCAATCAGTATTTGATAATACAAGCGACTGTCAATAAATTATATGTATTACATAATCAAAGCCCTATAGCATAACGGAAACAAGCTGTTAATATACATCACATGTCTTCTATTCTTGCAATTAAATGCCATAAATTGACCCTGAAATAATAAAACTATAATAGCAGATTCTGCTGAATTAACAGCTGCATATACACATACTCCTAATCAAATGACGCCGAAGATGCCCAAACATGCGGTTAAATATCAAGTCCAAATGGCTGTAGAAAGAAATAAACAATCCCCCATGATCTTCCTAAATTTAAAATTTACAGGACGAAAACCCAATTAAATATTTTTTGAACAAAAATATATTTACTTTGCCACCATCATCAATAAATCAGGTCTCTGGACAATCCAATGATTTTCTGCAAACAAATTGCATATTTATTCATTACAAACATGAACACATAGCGATAAATCTACATAGCTAATGCCCTAAATAGATTCAGTTTTGCAGCTAGTATAACAGCAAACACAATCAGTCTACTTTAAATTTTTTATTAGATTCAGTTTTGCAGCAGGCAGGCTTATCCAATCTTCAGGTGGGCTAAAGGCTCTAATGAGATCTTTTTTTTCGAGAATAATGCCCTTTCCCTATAATGAAATTTCTGCAGAGAATTGCATATTTCANTGATTTGCTGCAAACAAATTGCATATTTATTCATTACAAACATGAACACATAGCGATAAATCTACATAGCTAATGCCCCAAATAGATTCAGTTTTGCAGCTAGTATAACAGCAAACACAATCAGTCTACTTTAAATTTTTTATTAGATTCAGTTTTGCAGCAGGCAGGCTTATCCAATCTTCAGGTGGGCTAAAGGCTCTAATGAGATCTTTTTTTTCGAGAATAATGCCCTTTCCCTATAATGAAATTTCTGCAGAGAATTGCATATTTCAATGGAGAAATGTATCCATTCACTTCACTCTTCCTCATTGTGTACTGTGTCTTACTTGCGATCTTACTCTTCACTGGGAAGTTCATAGTCCAGTCTCGTAATGTAACTTTTCTTACAGTTCTATTGGCAATAACCCTAACTTTGTGCATGCTAGCAATCCTTGACCACCTCAGGTGGTCAGGAATCACTCTCCATGACTGGTGAAAAATGAGAAGTTTCATGTTAATTGGTGGAATTAGTGCTCACCCAGCTGCTATGATTCATGGTCTACTAAAAGTCATAGATTCTTGGAGGTGCTCTTTGCATCTTTTGGGTTCTATCTCATTTTTCCGCTCATGAATTGAGATACGAAAAATTCAAAATGACATGATTACGAGATAATCATGATATTATGTGGTGGACTTAACACTACAGGATCAGGATGTCTAAACTAAAATATCTGATTTGTGATTTCAAATACTACTCTTGGGTACCATATTGCCATACAACAGACAATGGTCACCAGTTAAGTAAAAACCAGATTTATGTGAACAACTATCACCCATATTTCAAGTGAATACCTAGTAAACATTGAATAGAAAAATATTATTTACATTAATGGACATAATACAACTTCCTTATCAGTATACGCCTATAAAAGAAATTTATATGAAAACAGATATATTGACAACAAAATTAGTCATACCTTCGAGCAGGTACAGTATCACTGCATAAAAGAACATGAGTCTCGGTTATCAAATCATCATCTTCAAAAATAACAAGAACTATAAAATTGATGGCATCTAGTCGAGGATCGGGTCGTGAATTTCCCTTGGATTGTGCTTGAACCTATCAATCATTATTGCAGGAAGTCAGAGATCCAAAAAGAAAATAGAGAAAAACGGAATACATCTCTACAAGAACTCAAAAACAAAAACGGTCATTAGTCTGATAATCACAATTACACTGAGAATAGCATAGTTTTTATAAGCATTATATGTTTACTATCAAAAAACTACAGTCAATAATAAGTTGCTATTTTGTCAGAATGGTGTCCTCGAGTTACAGGTCATCATCATACATATGTAACGATAGAATGATATGATGAAAATATATTAGGAAATCAACTATGTTTGCGTCTTTCATTCAGCTTGCCAAAACCAAATGATCATTATGCCTATCAAGAACCACCTACCAGTATCAAGTAAAGCTAGTTGCTAGCCTAAACAGAAACACTGCATTGAATATTATAGATTACATACACACTTTTTTATTTAAATTCTCATAAAATGCAGTACACTGAGAGATCAGTACCTCTATACCAAATATTGTTAATTGCTGCCCACCACCAACACTTGCAGGATCCCGAAATCCAATTTGACATGAAAGAGTTAACTTTGATTTGCCATCAAGTGCAATATCTGAGAAGTATCTTCTGAGAAGCAGGTATCTTGTTTAATAACTAATGTAGTAACATCATTTTTTGACATCTTTGTAGCGTCAGAATGTAAAGGCCATAGTCCAGCATTATGGCTTCCTTCAAACTGCTGTTTCCCTTGACCTATGATGGTATTTGCACGAGGCAGCAAGCCAGAGTTCAACATAGGGCCTTTACGAGCATCAGCTAGAGAACTGTCTGGGTCTATCAGAATGCCAAGTGAACCTACAATGAATCTAACCAGTTTCAAAGATCGATTTCCATAGAACTAACTACTACAGTTTTACAATTTATGTTTCTAGGAAGATTTAGGTTTTAACTCTAGGATATGTAATGTTCCAAAAAGGAAGATAATAAATGAAGATCAAGTAGCTATATATTTGATCATCATAGCAAAAACCTGCAGGGTGATCTTGCGACAGCCATCTATCAACACTATCTGCAGATGGAGGAGAAATCGCAGGGGTCAAAATGTATAAACAATAATTGCCATTGTAATCTTCTGCTATAGGTCTATTCCATTCAAAGCTTATAACACTTCTCCTTCCAACCTTCCAGCACCGGGCAGGTGTCAGACTCTATACATTGTGTTACCACTTAGCAGAGTCCTAAAATGAAAAAACAATACAAGATCTGGAATGTTTTTAATAAACAGTTGCTACCCCCTGGTATGTGCCACTTTCCTAATCGAGACAAGCTGTTAATATACATCACATGTCTTCTATTCTTGCAATTAAATGCCATAAATTGACCTGAATAGCCTGAATTATAATAGCAGATTCTGCTGAATAGCCTGAATTAACAGCTGCATATACACACACTCCAAATCAAATGACGCGAAAGATGCACAAACATGCGGTTAAATATCAAGTCCAAATGGTTGCAGAAAGAAATAAACAATCTCGCATGATCTTCCTAAATTTAAAATTTACAGGACGAAAATCCAAATAAATATTTTTTGAACAAAAATATATTTACTTTGCCACCATCATAAATAAATCAGGTTTCAGGACAATCTACTGATTTGCACCAAAGCTTGGTCAAAACCAAGGCACAACCAATACAAGCACGTAACTTCAAAACTCATAAAACACATAATAAGGTAAGATCAAAGTCTGTACCTCCAACAAGGGATAGTCAGAAGAAGAGGTAGAATTAGAGGGGACATGGATGTGGGCAATCCATGGCGGTTGCAGTTTTTAAAAGGCTCCTTTGTAGCTGATGAAGATGAAGGTAAGACAATGAGGCAGATGGAGGAAGAGTTAGAAGAGAAAGAGGTATGCACGGGCTCAACCGGGGCTGAAGAACTAAACAGGTGAATAGGTTCGGGAACAGGTTTAGGGGTTTTATATTGAATAAGCCAGTACGTAAGCAGGTACAGGGGGAGGCATGCAAGGGTAAATTAGGATTTTCACAGTGAATAAATTTGCTCAGGATCAAACATGGTGTTCTCGTATAATAGATATAATAGATTTAAAGTTTAATATTTGAGAAGTTTTTTTCTTTAATAAAATACAAACTTAGAAGAGGTTAATAGGTGTTATGCCGAACTATAACCAAATTTAAATATTATTAACTTAATCAACTGCTAAAACTTAAAAGAGCCTAAAATGCTACACTGTCAGTTTACTAAGTTCCGTTATAAGATGTTGTCAGCTAGCTAAGATATGTAATGAAGTAAAATATGTAAAAGAAGTACGTAAATAACTCGGAGACTTTTAACCAGGTTCGACCCCTATTACTATGGGTCTACGTCCTGGTCCCCCAACTGATAAGAGAGAATATTATTAATCACAAAAAATCACGATTACAAGATACAATAATATATATTCTCCCTCTAACCCTACTACTAATACTAATTTGCTGAAACCCTATTCTATGGCCCATGCTCTCTAAATTCTATATTACCCTAGTACAAATTTCTTTAGCCTCAAGTTCCTTAAACTCTTGTTTCTCAAGTTCAGCTATCCAGCAACAAATAATTATAATATAACAATTATAAGTGAATAAATGTCTACAACTCAATTTACGGACTCTTTCACATATATATAACTATATGATACTTAGAACACGAATATAAGATATTATCTAAGAAATTATTTATGTAAATATGTGTAAGTATGTAGCAAATCAGCTCGTACTTCACATAATTGGTGAAGGTAAAAGATAACACACACTACTAGAAAAGCTGGATTAGACATCAGTTAAAAACTGATGTCTGTAGAAATTGAAACCGATGTCTTCGTGGGCGATGTTAAAGCTCCTGCTTTTTAACATCGGTTTATAACCGATGTGTAAGATTACATACCACATCGTTTTTTATAACAAACTGATGTCTATAATTGTCATTAACATCAGTTACTTATTTACAAACTGATGTAATAGTTTTAGATTAACATCAGTTTCTTGTTTTCAAACTGATATAATAGTTTTAGATTAACATTTGTTTCTTATTTTCAAACTGATGTAATAATTCTAGATTAACATCAGTTTCTTATTTTCAAAATGATGTAATAGCTTTATGTTAACATCAGTTTCCTATTTTCAAACTGATGTCATAACTTTAGGTTAACATCAGTTTCTTAGTTTCAAAATGATGTAATAGCTTTAAGTTAACATCAGTTTCCTATTTTCAAACTGATGTCATAACTTTGTCTGGACATCAGTTTCCTGTATAAAATGATGTCTGATTACCTGTTTAACCATTCACATACAACATGCACGCCAAAAAAAGTTACCAAACCAATAAGAAACTACCAAATTTAATTACTCTAACATATCAATTCTACATCCATCCAATCTAACTATAGATCCATCCATCCAATCTAACTACACAAACATACATATATTCCAAACATCAAGTACTAGCTAATACATCCATTNCAAACATCAAGTACTAATACATCCATGCATCTATTTGACTACAATCAAAATAATATAACTGAGAGTAGTGTAACCCAACTACATGATGGCTTGTATATAATCAAGTGTCTCCCAGCGAACGACATCAAGTTCCTCCCTTTTGTAAGTCCTGCGAGTCTTAGAGCTCCACTGTAAATATATAACACAAACAAATCAGCAATTTGAAACCTACTATAAAACAGATATTTTGCTTAAAAGCTGCTCAAGTTCAAACAAAAATGCCTTAATTAACACGTGAAAGTAGTGCAAAAATGCCTTATTGTTAATTTTGACAGTGTTTTGTTTTTGACAGTTTGATTTAAATATTATTGTTAATTATTGCATCTCTAACAATAAACATATAGAAAAATACCTTGCTTAAAA